>LPNX010016479.1:310017-335544 GCA_001517045.1 Pseudotsuga menziesii | reverse complement strand
TCACCTCACCTAGTCTTGCTTTCCTATGTGCCTTAAAACACTGAAAAAGTAGGCAATAAAGCAGAAAAAGCAGAAGGGCGCCTAGGAGGCCAGGAATAAATTAGATTTGATTCCTAAGGCTTTCCCAAGCACTACATGAGTCAAAGATGGCAAGTTTGACCTCTATGGATAGGCAATTAACAACTTGCACATGGTGGGACTCATGAACTAGGCAAATAGGACAAAAATAAATGAATTAATGTCTAAGTGGGTAAATACTATGGGTTGATTATTCTAACATGGGGGGCATAATCATATCATAGTGGGTGTTGAATACTTCACGAAATGGGCTGAGGCTATGCCTATAGTTAAATCTGACGGTGAGACAGCCACACACTTCATATTCAACTAGATTATTACTCGGTTTGGTATTCCGAAGGAGCTTGTCACTGACCATGGCAAGCACTTTCAGAATCATATGATGGAAGAGTTGGCCTCAAAGTTAGGGTACAAGAAAGAGAATTCCTCCTCTTACTACCCTCAAGCGAATGGACAGGTTGAAGCAGTGAACAAATCACTCAAATCCATTCTCCAATGAACCATTGCACAAAGCAAGATGAATTGACACATTATGTTATATCCTTCTTTGTGGGCTTATAGAACCATTGTTAAGACTTCCACAGGTTTTTCTCCATATCATCTTGTACATGGAGTGGAGTTGGTATTGTCGGTTGAGTGCGAGATTCCTTCTTTGAAGCTAGCCATAGAGCTCTTACCAGACACTTCCCCATTGGAGGAGCGTTTGGTCCACTTAGAGCAACTTGATGAGCAACGTCGAGATGCCTTGGTGGCTCTAGAAGTGAATAAGCGTCGTGTTAAGGTCCAGTAAGATAAGTCTGTCCATCCAAGGAGGTTTAGTGAGGGAGATTTGGTCCTTTTGTGGGATCAACCAAAAGAACCCTTGGGGGTAGGAAAGTTTAATCCCATGTGGTGTGGTCCTTACGTCGTTAAACGTGTATTATAGAAGGGTGCTTATGAGTTAGTGGATTATGAGGGAACAGCCTTGGTGGAGCCTAGAAATGGCCTCTATCTTAAAAAGTACTATGCATGATTTTCAACTAAGGCTGATTATTGTATATTATTGTACAGTTTTGCATAGGTAGGTATTTTCTTATGGTGATCAGGTTTGTGATTAGTTTTCGTTTCTTTTGGGTAGATGTCAATGGAATCTTCCACCTTCATAGGATTCGTGGATGGTGCGAACCGTCACACTCAACACTCAGCCTCTACTGCTTAGGTGATTTATACTCCTACGGGTCAGGTATTGTCTTCAAGAGGCATATGTTTATGGCCCTTTTGAACAATGTTGCTGAGTATAGTGCCATTATCGAGCTTCTACGGGATGCCATTTCACATGGTGTTCTCTCTCTTGAGGTACGTCTTGATTCAGAGTTAGTAGTGTCATAGCTTAATGGTTTGTACCACGTTAAGGATCCGACATTATTAAGAATATTCTTACGTGTGAGATTATTAGAACGACAATTTGACAATATAACATACATACATGTTCTAAGAATTAATAATCAAGTTCCTGACTCATATGCTAACTATGTGTTAGATTGGCATTTGTTTCATAGACAATAAGCTCATCACAAACATAATTTTTTACACATGTAAATAAATAAATCGATCATCATAAAAGTTTTTTATAAACATCCAAAATGTGGTAATACATAGTGTCATAATACAAAAATGGGGCTCTCGAGCCACCAAAATATAAATACACGGTAGTACAAAATGTATCACTCCCAGGTATCTAAGCCTGTGGAGGAGGAGGGGGGTTGTGGCTGTGGAATGTCCCCATGGCTCTAGCTAGTCGTCGAAATAGCCACACCCATGCTCATTGTACACCCACCACCTGGTGCTGCATGGCCTCAGGAAAGTCCTCGACTTGCGCCATGGGTACTCTGTGTGTCAGCCTCACGAAGTTGGTATGAATGCTTTGAAGCGTTCGCTCTGCATCCACACCCATAATGTCATCCCCTCTTCCCCTTTGTCTATGATGAGGGAAGCCTTTAGGCCACCATGGTCCTACATCTGCATGCATATGATAGGATGTCACTATGTATTGTCACCAAAAAACATGTCTTTTGATTCCACATAATCATAAAACAAAAAAAAAATTAAATAACTCAAAAAATTTAAAGAGGGTCGAGGTTTGTTACCAATGTCACTGTATGCTGATCCTGGTGGTAGCAGCATGTCGGGGTCTCCCCGAAAATCTATCCCCACATAGGGGTAATTATCGATGGAAACTATCTGTCGTTGCCACCATGGAAAGAAATCAGCTAGATAGGGGTTGGACACCCTACCTATTAATATTGCATATTGATCTAGGAACAAATAATCAATCTCATCAAGAAATAATCAACAAATAACTCAGAAATGGTGTTAATCAGAACCAAAATGGTTTTCTCTCTGTATATTCAATAAACAATGAATAGTTACAATAACAATGTCAAGCAATAGCTTGAATCAATAAGGAATTCGAATACCTAAGGAGGTCATTCGAATTCAATGAGTGATTCTAGCTTAACTGATTCTAAGCCATTGGTTCACACTCAGTTAACCACTTGACCAAAAACCTAATTGACTCACCAAACCCTAATTGAAGTCGGAGTGCAATAAATGACTGAATCTCAACTAAAAGAGATCAAACACGTGTCATAGCAAGCCAACCATCAAGTGCTAAAGCTTCAATGACTTCAATGAACCCCGATGAGGTTAACTGAAGCTGAACTAATCATCAGAATTTGGTGGAGGCGCCCCTATTGACTCCAGGTCATTAAATAATAATAAATAATCATTAAATAATATATTTAATGAGAGGAGGCGCCTTAACTGACTGGTTGAACTGATTGTAACCACCAACTAGCAATTAGTTGCATTAATATCACTCAGATAACCCCTGGAGTGCTCCAGTTAGCCTCCTTGACTGTAGGAGAAGGCTAAGTTAGCCTCCTTGACTGTAGGTAGGCGTGGGTGTGACTAGATGATGTCAATTAATGCTCCACTGATGTCAATTAATTTCAATTATACTTAGGATAGTGGTTTAACTAGGCCAATTTGACCAAAAAGAGTGTGTATGGTGGTAAATGTCTCCAACACCCCCCCTTAAGCTATACGCAGGAAGAGTTAGAAAACATAAATGCATAAAAATGCTAGGGCCCCGGCAACAAAGGCCATAGGTCACCCTGTACAATAAAGTAACTGCTTAATATAACCAAGGAAACGGGGAAAACCTCATGGGAAAAATATCCCCCTCAAACTAAGCAATAAATCAAGAATTGGTTCTTCTATGCAGCAGTATCCTAAGAATGTGCATGTGAACCTATGAATCCAAACTAAATTAATATGTCTGGAGTAATCTTCCACTTTGGAAGAAGAACAATGCACTCAACTGAATCAGAAATATAAACAGCTGCACGGTGAAAACTGGACCCATGTAGAGCAGTTGAAATAATCTGAAGAAAGAGAAAAGGTTCTTGAGGATTCAAACCATGTGTGGAACACTAAAGAAACTGATATGTTGTATCCTTGAACAGAAAACCATGAGTGGTAAAATCAGCCCCAATTTTTAGGAGCAAGTGTCCAAGCAAATGCAGAATGTCTTCCTCTTTACTAGTTCTGTGAGGAGATGAGCATGTGAGCAAAGGTAGAGAAGCCCTGAGACTCTGGAGAGCGAATGCTTGAGCTCCATAATATGATATAGCTACAAAAATAGCTAATGATTCACAAAATAAAATATCAGCAACCTCATAAGAGGAAACTAACACCAAATCCCCAGTAGCAAAATTGAAGAAGAACTGCGGTACTTGATTTTTCACACCGGAATTGGTGAGAGCAGCTACAAGCATGGCTGAAAGATCTTGGATTTTAAAATATGAAAAAAGTAATATCAGATTAGAATGTAAATCATATCTAAATAATTTCACAACAAATCCAAAACTGTGAAATGAAAAGAAATCCCCAGCAGCAGTTTTGTAGGATACTTGCGGTACTTGTTTCTTCACACCGTTGATGAGAACAGCTACAAGCAGTATTGAAGGTTTATGAACCTAAAATTTTGAACCAATCAATATCATATCAGATCCAAATAATATCATATCAGATCCAAATAATATCATATCAGATCCAATAAGGTTCATATCAGATCCAAAATTATGGTCAATCGAGACAATGGATGCACAGTTGTCTTTTTCTTCAAAATTCTGAATTTTGGTGCATACAATCCTATAGGATTGTGCTGGAAGATCTAGATCATGAGGAGTGTGTTATTTTTTCTTCATATAATCTAGAATTATGATCTTAGGATCTTTTAACGGAGAGAATAACAAGCACAACAATAAAACATAAGCACATCATAAGAGACGAGACACAAAGAGTTTTCCTTGGGGAAACCATAAAGGAGAAAACCTCGTAACTTCCTCAGAGATAGAATTAGCACCAAAATAGTAAAATCCCAAAACAGTAAGATGATCTCCCAACATCAGCAGTCTCTCTCTCACACACTGATATAGATTCTCCTCTCACTCATGTGCCCCAATGAGTGAGTGTGAGTGTTGCAGGTGAGATAAATAGAGAGGCTCACTCTCTATTTATATTCTTTCATTCACTTGAAGTGCACTCCAACATGTCGGCCTCACTTAACAATTACTTACTAGAGCCGACATCTCTAGGAGTGTCTAATAACCCTAGTGCCCCACCACTTGTGGGGACTTTGCCTCCTCTGACCAATAGGAGGGTAACACAATGGTGGGGACTATTGCCCCGACTTACAATGACTCACCTAGGGTCGACTTCACTAGGATAGTCTAATAACCCAAGGGCCCCACAACTGTGGGGACTTTGACCCTTGACTAATAAGAGGGTTACCCACAATGACTTGACATGACTTTCTCATTATATAAACTTCCCGATCGGAACATCGGGGCATGACATGACTCAAATACATCCTGGAATAAACATCGGGTTACAATACATAAGAAATACAAGTGAATACATTCTGAATTTACAATTACATCAACACTCCCTCTTAACTAGGAAGGTATTCTCTTGACACAATTTATTAGCACAAGTCTTCTTCTTTGTATCATCTAGGTCATCGTCAGGTCTTCGTCATCTTCAAAGTCATCTTCATCTTCAAGTCATCTTCATCTGTAAGTCATATTCATTTGGATCTAGATCATCACTTGATCTGGAGCATCACTGGACATCATCATCGGATCTGGATCATCACTCGATCTAGATCATCACTGGACATCATCATTGAATCTAGATCATCACTCGATCTGGATCACCACTGGACATCGTCACTGGATTTGGATCATCACTGGACATCATCATTGGATCTGGATCATCACTCGATCTGGATCATCGCTGGACATCATCACTGGATTTGGATCATCACTCGATCTAGATCATCACTGCTGGATGATCATCACTAGATCTCAGTCATCACTCGATCTAGATCATCGCTGGCTATCATCACTGGATCTCAATCATCACTCGATCTAGATCATCCTTGGTGCTATCTCATGATTCTTCTTGTCACAGGAAGTTCTACAAAGCCAGTCCTTTTTCATACTGGATGTATCATCTCAGAGCTGGTCCTTTTTCATACTAGATGAGGTAGCTACTCAGAGTTAGTCCTTTTTCATACTAGATGAGTCTTCCCAGAGCTAGTCCTTTTTCAAACTAGATGAGGCATCTACACAGAGCTAGTCCTTTTTCAAACTAGATGAGTCTTCCCAGAGCTAGTCCTTTTTCAAACTAGATGAGGCATCTACACAGAGCTAGTCCTTTTTCAAACTAGATGAGTCTTCCCAGAGCTAGTCCTTTTTCAAACTAGATGAGGCATCTACATAGAGCTAGTCCTTTTTCAAACTAGATGAGTCTTCACAGATCCAACCCTTTTTCATGCTGGATGTGGCATCCTGACAATGGAAGGAACCAATCCTCTCACCATGTCACTACCCTTACATCCGACCTACTCGTCGGAATGGCCAACACTCACATCTGACATGGAAGGAACTTAATCCTTTAGCCATGACAGAATGGTTCAGCCCTTACATCTGATCAAGTGGGAACACATCCCTCTGTCACATCAGAATGGCTACTCAGTCCTACACTGAGTGATCCTGGTAACTGACTAGGTGCCTCCATTCTTAGAATGGAAATTTCCCTTACATCTGTCCTACTCGACAGAATGGCCAACACTCATATCTGTCATGAAAGGGAGCAACCCTATCACCATGATAGAATGGCTCAGCCCTTATATCTGACCTACTCATCAGAATGGCTATGGATCTTAGCACTCATATCTAACATGGAAGGAACCAATCCTCTCACCATGACAAAATGGCTCAGCCCTTACATCTGACCATGGAAGGAACCAATCCTCTCACCATGTCAGAATGGCTATGGGTCTTATCACTTTCTCTTGGAGGGAACCTCGATCTGGAGAACACCAAGCTTCTCCCTAAAGTACTCGAACTTCAGCCTAGCCAATGGCTTCATCAATACATCGGCTATCTGTTCCTCCGTCGCAACATACTGGAGCTCCATTGCTCCTCTCTGCACCATATCCCTGATATAGTGGTACTTGATCTCGATATGCTTCGACTTTTCATGGAACACTGGATTCTTTGACAACTTCACACAACTCTGGTTGTCACAATGTATACAAGTAGCATC
The DNA here is from genome assembly GCA_001517045.1 of Pseudotsuga menziesii. Taxonomy (NCBI): domain Eukaryota; kingdom Viridiplantae; phylum Streptophyta; class Pinopsida; order Pinales; family Pinaceae; genus Pseudotsuga; species Pseudotsuga menziesii. The sequence goes on along the minus strand of LPNX010016479.1, from coordinate 328,809 downwards.
CAACTGGAGATCAAATATATCAGACAGTAGCTTCCGTAGCCATACTGCCTCACAACTAGTTGAATAAGCTGCGACATACTCTGCTTCAGCGGTACTCAGTGCCACACAAGATTACTTCCTACTAAACTAAGAGATCACACCTGATCCCATACTGAAGCAACATCCTGAAGTACTCTTCATGCCAATGGAACTGCCTACCCAATCTGAATCAACATAACCCTCTAGGTTAATCTTTTTATTTGCATCGTACTTGAGCCCATAATCAATTGTACCCCTGCATGCTTTGCAACCACCAGGTGAACATGTCTCAAATGTCTTCACAGCAAAGGCAAATATCTGGTCTCGGGTACATCAAGGACCCAATCATCGATACATCGTAGCATCAACCGTCTCTGATGAAGCATCACTTAACAGCTTCAGGTTCGATGCCATAAGTGTGGTCATGTAGTCCATCATCCTGAACCTATTCAGGATCTCTACTGCATACTTCCCTTGTCCACACCTCCATGCCTATAAAATAGTGCATTGACACATAACAGGAGCATCACTGGTCTTCCGCCTTCAACCTTGAAGCAAAGGTTGGAATCCTATTTACTCTCAGTAAAGCCTAGAGTCATCGGTAATCTGTCCATCCTGTCATACCATGTCGATCCTCAGGATATTCTATAGTCACTCCCTCTGAAGCAGAGCATCATAATCCCTCTGTCTTATGTACTCTATGCACTGAAGCATTCTGTACCGGAGTGACAAGTAGCTTCCTATGCTACTAATATTCTAAGTCGCCATCTAGTGTATATACTTGCATCTTCAACCTTGTATAAAAGGTTAAGATCTTCCTCAATATCATCATGTATGTGTTTTCAATGGGTGTCTTCTGAATTCATACAATGCCTTGTTTCATTTGCACACATGATTATGCATGTCATGTGACTTCACTTCTAGTGGTTGTAAATGTTTCTTCGTAGTCTATGCCTTCTTTTCGTGAGAAGCCTCGTGCTATGAATATTTCTTTGTATCCCATGATGTTTCCATCTACTGTATGATGGAGCTACGAAATTCCCTTCACGTATTGATACTGCATCCTAGACATCATTCTTCTTGAACTGGTCTTCTTGGTTACTTCTTCATGGTTGGAACATTCTGCATCAATGATGTCGCTGCATTCATCATATTATTCTTTATTTTGAAATGTCATCACTTGCTCTTCGGAACAAGTCTTCATACTTCTTTGCTTGCAGGTGATTATGTATGCGATCTTTCCTACAAGTCAAATGCATTTGTATGGTTAGAACATTTCATAAGGAATATTCATACTAGCAAATGCTTATGCATAAATATATGATCATGCAACTATTTTATCCAATACAACATTCGTCCATATCTCATGGAAACTTTCTAGATGCCTTCCATCTCTACTAGGACAACATTGAGATTGTGCACTAATCCAATATGTTAGCAAAGAGGTTTCATTATAGATAAGTAGCAATGGAGAGTTGTATAGCACCATGAGCTACTTACCCATCACATGCATATTAGCAGTATGCTATCATTAATGCAAACATTCTATTATGCATAATACATTAACTGAATATAAACAAATGCATAACAAAAATAATATCATGAAAAGACAATTGAATACTTATCTTTATTTGTTTCATGGGTAGACTCCTTCTTGAGCCTTCAGCTTCATCGTCTTCTTCATTCATAATAGCATAGTTTCTTATCTAAATGCTAAGGTGGATAAGAAGTTCTTCAGGAGTTGAGTCCTTTGTATTCCTCATTGCTTGAGGGATCTTCTTTGGATGGTGAGAGCTTGATCTTCAATTGCTCCCATCTTCTCTTCTCTTCTTATGAGTCGAGCTTCTTCTTATTCTCAGAGTATATTGAAAGTAATCACTTCCTTCTGGCACACATTCCTCACATGAATGAATCCCATGATCCTGGGAGGCCATTCAAGGTGGCCATCACCGCTTCTGTATTCTTCACTTACCGCTTCAAGTTGTTCTTTGATTTGAGAGACCCTTGTAAGGTATGACTGCATGGTCTCTGCATTTTGGATATTCACTTCCTTCAACTATTTTCTCAAAGTCATATTCTGATTTATGTTCTTCCCTTGAAATAGCTTGATCAAGGAATCAAACCTCATCGGTGTCTTTGGGGAAGAAACTTGTAGTACAAGTTGATTCGTGACTGAATCAGCAATGATCTTCTTGGCCTTGACCAAGTTCTTCTTGTGTAAGGCTTCTAGCCTCATCTCCCTCTAAAACTGGAACCTCTATACTCATGTAGGTGTCCAATCCATTTTCTTCAGAGAGATCAAATACTCTTATGCTTGAAATTTGTGTACTTCACCAAGCTTATCATCAAGCTGATGAGAACCTCAAATGAAAATAGCAAAGGATTAGATCTTACCAATTTGAGGTGACTGTCTTGGTTCCGGAGCTGGCTGATCTAGGGTTTGTCACAGAAACCCTAATTTTCAAAACTTGGAATATTTCAGATCTGATTGGATAAACAGATAGATCTCTTCAAATGGCGCTATCCAATGTATTCCTTTTCTAAAAATAGTGGAGGAAAGCTCCCAGAACAGGAAGCCCTAATTTTCCAATTTATTTTGCAGAACTTCCTGTTAGTGTTTCTATGATATCTCCAAAATTAATGCTACTCTATGTCTAAAATTTCTTACTGAGGTACCCTTTCATGTCCTGGCTCCAACACCACAGGTTTCATCAGAATTGGTTTCACCATTTGGGATTTATGATCCTTTTCCCAAGGTGACCTGTTACAGGACTATTCAGAATAGCAAAGTTATACGGCATGCCACGTGTCACTGGTTGATCTTATGATTCTGATATTCTCAAAAATGACAGTAAATTTTGTGAACGTTCTATAACATCTTCAGGAATTCCATTTGGACCTCTGTAGCCCAAGATATTGCAATTCTCCCCAGGTATCCTGTTTAGAGATGAATTCTGGAAGAGGCTGGAACCCTAACTTGGAGGGATCATATCTCCCAGAATATAGTGAATCTGAGGCTGATTTTGGAAACAGTATTCATCAAGATTTCATCATCGTCCCCTGCAATTTTCCGATTCTGAGACTTCACCAAACTCGGATTATAGCGAATGTACCAAAACTTATCAGTTTTAGTATTTAGGGTTTTTCAAGCTCGGGGTCAAACTAGGGTTTGACTTTCCCGGAGTTTCACCCAGCCAAATTTCTTGATCTAGGTCTCTAAACTTCAGTTTTGATGAGGAGAACAATCCTATGCTGGTCTCACTCAAAAATTCCTCTTCTGTAGAAATCCCTAATTTCCGCATCAAAAACTGAAAATGCTCAGAATCGAATTCCACTTCGATAGAAAGATGCGCCCTTCAATGGAGAGTCAACCTAGCATACTTTTGCTGATGGATTATGGATAGAGACCCAAAAATTAAGAATCCCTAGCTTCTACAGCTGTACAATGTCTTCTTCTCAGGTTAGCTTTGATACCATGTTAGTTTTTATTCATATAAGCTAGCATTATGATCTTAGGATCTTTTAACTGAGATAATAACAAGCACATCAATAAAACATAAGCACATCACAAGAGATGAGAGACACAAATAGTTTTCCTCAGGGAAACCATAAAGGAGAAAACCCCGCAACTTCCTTAGAGATAGAATCAGCACCAAAACAGTAAAATCCCAAAACAGTAAGATGATCTCCCAACAGCAGTAGTCTCTCTGTCTCACAGTGAGAGAGCTTCTCCTCTCACTCATGCGCCCTAATGAGTGAGTGTGAGTGTTGCAAGTGAGATAAATAGAGAGGCTCACTCTCTATTTATATTCTTTCATTCACTTGAAGTGCACTCCAACATGTCGGCCTCACTTAAAAATTACTTACTAGAGCCGACATATCTAGGAGTGTCTAATAACCCTAGTGCCCCACCACTTGTGGGGACTTTTCCTCCTCTGACCAATAGGAGGGTAACACAGTGGTGGGGACTATTGCCCCGACTTACAATGACTCACCTAGGGTTTACTTCACTAGGATAGTCTAATAACCCAAGGGCCCCACAACTGTGGGGACTTTGACCCTTGACTAATAAGAGGGTTACCCACAATGACTTGACATGATTTTTTCATTATAGAAACTTCCCGATCGGAACATCGGGGCATGACATGACTCAAATACATCCCAGAATAAACATCAGGTTACAATACATAAGAAATACAAGTGAATACATTCCAAAGTTACAATTACATCAACAGAGTGAATGTGTCACTCTTATAATATGATATTTCTTCCAAAATATCCAAGTTTTTACATATTTTCACACCAACAGCAACATTACAGGAAGAAAAATCAAATTTCTCTTCACTTTCGGAAGCAATTACTGGTAAATTTTGCACAAAATTCAAAGGAAAATCACCGGTGAATGTTTGCATGGAAGTATAGTAGTGTTTTTCTTCAATATCAGAGATTTGGATGTCTTCTTCTATTTCAGCAATATGAGGAGATGAGATATCAGAGATCTCATAAACTTCTGGAGCATCAGGAGAAGGAGTCACTACATGGAGACTTTCTTCAATTCTAATTGACTGTGTAGAAGATTCTGCTTCATCTTCATCTTGAACAACTTCATCAGAGAGAGTAGAGGCTGAGAATTTTGAGTAAAGAAATTTTGTGGTGCTGGATGTGGTCTCCAAAGTGATATTATGATCCTCATTGTGCTTGCCAAAGGTTCTGTCCAATTTTGTCCAGAGATCCTTTGGGTATTCAGCAGAACCAATAAGGTAGCGCAAGCTAGGAGAAAGGGCCAGACATATTGCTCCAAAATCTCTATCACCGTCATTTAGCCAGTCATTATCATTCTCATAAGACTCTTTTCCAAGTCCAATAGACACCTCATAGAGACCTCGTCTCTTCATAGATACAATCATCTTCAAATTCCATTCTGAATAGCTTGTGAATGGGGTGAGAAGGGGGATTGATGAGTCCATTCAAAGCTGTACCTGTTAAAACATGCAAATTACAACAAAAGGAGCACCATAAGGTCAGACAACCTACACATTTTAGGCTTTCATCACACCCAGCATAGTCAATCAAGCAAGCTTGATCAACAAATTCTTTGCTTTGGGTATTAAGTGGTAAGCCTTGGCTTCTAGTGCAGTGCTAGATTTTTGAGCTATTGCTAAAATTTCATGTAGAAATCTATCAAAAAGCTTGTTTTTGAGAGATAGAGCTTCATCCCGCTATAATATCTGATACCATATTAATCTTGCACATTGATCTAGGAACAAATAATCAATCTCATCAAGAAATAATCAACAAATAACTCAGAAATGGTGTTAATCGAAACCAGAATGGATTCCTCTCTATATATTCAATAAACAATGAATAGTTACAATAACAATGTCAAGCAATAGCTTGAATCAATGAGGAATTCGAATACCTAGGGAGTTCACTCAAATTCAATGAGTGAGTCTAGCTTAAATGACTATAAGCCATTGGTTCACACTCAGTTAACCACTTGACCAAAACCCTAATTGACTCACCAAACCCTAAATAAAGTCAGAGTGCAATAAATGACTGAATCTCAATTTAAAGAGATCAAACACATGTCATAGCAAGCCAACCATCAAGTGCTAGTGCTTCAACGACTTCAATGAACCCCGATGAGGTTAACTGAAGCTGAACTGATCATCAGAAGTTGGTGGAGGTGCCCCTATTGACTCCAGATCATTAAATAATAATAAATAATCATTAAATAATATATTTAATGAGAGGAGGCACCTTAACTGACTGATTGTAACCACCAGTTAGAAATTAGGTGCATTAATATCACTCAGATCACCCCTGGAGTGCTCCAGTTAGCCTCCTTGACTGTAGGAGAAGGCTAAGTTAGCCTCCTTGACTGTAGGTAAGAATGGGTGTGACTGGATGATGTTAATTAATGCTCCACCGATGTCAATTAATGTCAATTATAATTAGAATAGTGGTTTAAGTAGGCCAATTTGACCAAAAAGAGTGTGTATGGTGGTAAATGTCTCCAACGCTACCTCCACCCAGTCTGCGCATCGCATCTACCCAACATCGTTGGGCTGGATCTTGAACCCCATGTAGAGGAATGTCAACTCTAGGGCTTAATCCTGGAACATGCTTGAAGAAGAATGTGCTCAGTATGCTGCTGAAACCAAAGTTTCACACCCTACCCATCTTGCAGTCATTGAGCTGTTGTTTCATGTTGCTCAACAATGTTGTACTCCAGTCATAAACTGTGGGCCTCTTGCACTCCACGGCATAGAACATCAATGGCCGCGAGGCCTAGTGGAGTGAGGCTAGCCCCGCTATCCTACCCAGTTTCTGTAGAATGGCCTTTAGGCCTAGCACTTGTATGGATTTAGTTGGGATCTCACTCCCCACCTTCTCTGTGTCTAAATAATAGTACACTGCTATGTACTCATCTATAGTCAAGCCACCTCTGGGCTTGCAAGAGCGTAGGTTCACCACTTCCCCCCATCGAGAAAGTCCAGTAATAAAGTATATGTCCTCCAATTCTATGGTGAGGGACATCTCGTCTATCTGGAACGACTCTGAGTGTGGATCCCAATATTCTACTAGCATTTGCAGTAGTCTTGGTTTGGCCCTTAAGCCACGACAACACCAAAACTTGTTGAGCCATTAGATCTACCCTTACTACCTCTTCTACATCACTGTGCTCATGCTCTCTCCATTCTAGGACCATCCTACACATAAAATTTAAGTTTGATCCATTAGAACACTTAAAAAACATTGAACGTGGCCGCATACGCAACTATTTAGAGCATACGCGACTGTTTTCTAAACAACCACATATGTACATGACTTTAAGGTATTTTTCCACGCATATCCAACCCTATACGTGGAAAAATCCTTGATTTGCCCGTGGGCCAAGGCGTGCATCTTAGATTGGCCTAGAATCCCAAATGAACCATGGGAAAAGATAAAATTTGCATGAAAATGAAAGAGCAGAGCATGGGTATGTACCTGGAAAAAACGGTAGTTGATTCTGCGGGCTGGATCTCCTAGAATTCGTTGTTGAAGTTCTGAGCTCAATTGGGTAAAAATTTCAAATGTCATATAATATTTTGAAATTTTTACTATTTATAGAATTTTTGAAAATTTTTACCCCCTTTTCTATAGTTTGGACCATTTCTAATCCTTTTGGACCTTTTTTGGACTAATTTATGATGTAGGAGACCATTTTGAGCATCGTTTCGATCATTACTTTGACCCGTTTGTGCCCGTTACATGTATGATGTTTAAACTAGCATATAGGTTAGGTTTTACTCTTGTTTGCATTTTGCATGACCTTATGACCGTTTCATTATAGCCTTAGGTACGAACCCATTCTATTATGTCATGGAACCTTCTCGTTGTTTTAGAAGTGGCATGATGTGAATGGTAGAGCTTGAACTTACATGGGTACCCTAGTTAGCACCTTTATTGCATTTGGTGCCCATGCTGATATTTTGTCCCTTAGGGTGTGGGAGTCCATTGTATAGTATTGCCATGACATTTCTCAAGAGCCTCATACTCCTCTTGATCTTTTGCTGGCCTATTTCCCTCAGGAATCCTTTTTGAGCCTTACATCGGCTTCCCTGACTTTGTGTTTCAGCCATATAGCCCGAGCTTGTCTCATTTCTAGCCATGCAGAGCCATCTTTTATATCCTTTGCAGCTTGATTCCCTATTTTACCGGGAGGGGACTTTACCTCGAGTGTCGCTATCCTACACATGTATCCTTGCATTGAGCATAGGTATGTTCCACTGCTTGGAACTATTTTTTTTTCCCATATGACACTCGTATCCTCCTATTCTGTAACTATAAAGCAATTTTATTCTTTTTCAATATTTTTAAATATTTGAAAAATTCCAAAAAAATTTAAAAAACCAAAAATCCAAACAAGGAAAGATGTTATCTTTGGCAACTATCGAGTCATGTCTCCTTCGAATAGAGCACTGTATATCACATCCGTTGGTTGGGTTTATAGTTTGAATTTAGAAGTTGTACTCATTTATTTGAGTTTATCTCCACCGACTGGTCAAGCTTCTAGTCCCTATGGAGCCTCTGTCAATGCCTCCTATGTCGCAAAGATGTCCCAGTTTTGTATGTTGAGTCTATGCTACCTACATTTAGTCACCATTCGTTGTTATGCATTTGTTCGAAGGAAGTTGAAACCTGAGTCAGCCATTCCTCAGTTATCTTGACTTTGCATGTGAACCATTCCTGGTACAGTTACTGGTTGGTCCACCTTATGATCGAGTCCTTCCACATTATACAGCTTTGCTGAGTACCTCATATTGGATGATGGGGGATGCCTTAATGCCCTCCTTCCATCGGATTTCATCCCATCGACTTCAGATCATTTATTCTAGTATTGGAATCTAGAGTCATTTTTGAGTGCCTTGAGACTTGTAGTCATCAATGGCAGGTTCTCTTGCCATTGACAGTTATTTTGGAATACATCAATGTCCCCTGATCGATGGATTCTCTCAAGTGTTTGACCTCAACACATTTATTCATACTTTTTGTTTTTCACTCTAGTACCTTGATTCCCATTATCATTATCGGTGGGTGATCTCGCATCTATTAATAGTATACATCAATGACTGGTAATCAGACTATGGACTACTATGTTCAACCTTGACACCTCTATTCACATAGTAGGACTTGTTCTCATAGAGGTTTGTGTAGAAGACCTTCCATATTGGTGGCATCTCTTATATGCTACCTCCTTGATCATGCCAGTGTTCATGAGATTTCAGCTCTCATGACTTGATTCCAGTATATGTCAGACATTTCCAACCATTATGGAGATATTGAACCATTGTATATCTTCAGCCATTATGGAGATCTTGATCCTTTATATATCTTCATCATGGAGATTCTGATCTATGTATATTGTACGTGGCGATGACCACTTATGTCATATTTTGTATCATACCTATTCATGGCCATTGTACTCTTACGTATCCGGGACTGCTATATGTATTTGTAGTTATATGCAGAGTTGTATCATTGTACTATGCTAATTGGGTGGCTAGTCTTCCACTGGTTTCTTCATCACTCCACTTTTGGGATGGACTTATAATGTATTTCAGCCATCATATGACCCCTCTGACCTCACACATTAGGGGGCATCTATTATAGCTGATTTTACCACACTTGGTGAATCAAACTTGTATGGCCTTCCCCTGTCCCTTTGTAGACTCTTTGGACCCCATGGACCTTTTTTATACCTTTGATGTTTCCAATATCATCCCTAAAAACATGCTTAAATGGATATACATGACTTTTAAACCCTTTATCGCGTATATACACGGGTTTGACCCCTAAAACCACGTACATCGGGATGTGTGCAAAATGCCAAATTATTTTGGATTTTTCCTTGACATGGATCCAACTCACTTGTCTCCTGGCCTTCCATGTGCCTTGAGATCGCTCGGATTTGACCCTTCATTGCCCCATTGAAGAGCGATATAAGGAACCCTTTGGATACATTGAAGAATATGTGAGAATTGAGAGCAAAGAAACTATAGTCCATTATTGCCGAAACTTATGCTTGAGTCTGCATCCCTTTGTCCCTTGGAGCACTTTGGTGTTCTTCCCAAGCTTTCCTTTTGCTTGTGAGCTTGGTATTGAGAGATGGAGGATTGAGGTGGTGGAGGCCCAAGTGGGGGATTTATTTTATCCGATTTGCAGACGTGCCGACAGAGGTTGTATTCATTGTAATCTCTGATTTTACATTAATAGAAATATCTTTTCCTGTCCAATAATGTATGTTTGAATGAATATTTTATCCATGGATGATTTCAAATGCTTATACGTTGTTGATTATATATGCTAGAGTAGATCTAACACCAATATATATAGCATGCTTGTTTGTTTACTGATTTTAGAGGAAGTAATTTATCAATTCAAGCTGGATTTGGAAAGTTCAATGGGGATCTACTTCAACTCTCTAGAATAAGGTACGAGTTTTGATCCTTTAGTGTTAGATATTTGATTTCTCTTGCATAATGGAAAGGATTGATTTCTGGAGTCAAGCTGTTTGTTGTGGTACCCCAAGCCATAGGAATTTCTCTCCGTAACAGCGACTGATGCAGTAAGAATGGCAGGAGGTTTAGCTGTTCTTTGGCAGCAAAAATCCATTGACCTTACGTAGTGGTAGGCCAATCAATTTTCTCTGATGTCCAATTTCAACTTCTTGGAGTCAGGGGATAAAGGCACCCTAGTGAATGTATATGGTCCAATTTCTTTTTGTCAGAAGCAAGACTTTCTGAATCTTCTGAACTGGATGAAGGGTCTAGCTGGTGAAGGATCATGGATAATAGGAGGATATTTTAACCTGATAATCTCTCTTAGGGATAAGAAGGGTGGAAGGCGTGTCCTGGAAATATTTCAATAAGGATTCAGAGATCTCCTAGCTCATAGTCCACTCATTGACCTCGAAACGGGAGATGGTTGGTTTACCTTTAACAATAAGTGTGTGGGGGGTTATCTTATTGCTTCTAGAATTTATAGATTTCTAGTTATAGAGAATATTATGCGTGGAATGGGAGAGATAAATTCTAGTGTCCTTTCGGTGACCAGCTCAGAGCATTGGCCCATTAGTCTCAAATGGGATTGGTTACATGCCATTTTGAGAAAACCTTTTAGATTTGAACAATTCTGATTGGAGCAGAAGGACTTCAAGGATTTGGTAGAATAGTGGTGGCAATAATTGATCCCCCCTGTGGGCACCAGAATGTACCACTTCTAGAAAATTCTTAAGGGTCTTAAATCCAAAATTCGCACATGGAAGAAGGAGGATTTTAGGAATATTTTTGAAGATAAGAGGAGGTTTATTGGGGACATTGATCATATACACCAGAAAGGTATGGAAGATAGGTGGGACAAGGTCATTAAACAAAAGGAAAAATATATGATAAACCAACTAGAAGCCAGGGAAAAGCAAGAGGAAATATTCTGGAAACATAAGTCCAAAAATCAATGGTTGCGAGAGGGTGAGAAGAATACCAAATTATTACATAACTCGGTCATCCATAATAGACATAGATCAAAAATTTAGAATATTAAAAAAGATGATGGAAACCAGGTGGAATCCAGGGGAGAAATCAAGGAACAATTGGTCAATCATTTTGAGGATATAATGACTGAGGACAGGGGTGATAGAAGGCAGGATATAAACAATACCACTAGACTTATTCCTAGGGTGATTACCAGAGAGAATAATGAGATGCTGGTTAAACCAATATCCATGCAGGGGGTGGAGGAAGCAGCAAACCGGATGGCCTTGGGGAAAGCTCCAGGACTGGATGGCTTCACCACCAACTTCTTTCAATTATTTTGGGACTTGATTAAGGAAGAGGTCTTGGAAATAGTGGAAGAATCGAGGTGTAAGTGTGGAGTTCTCAAGGCCTTTAGTGCCACTTTCTTGACCTTGATTCCAAAAGGGGATGGAGCTGATACCCTGGGTAATATTAGACCTATTTCCCTATGTAATGTCGTTTGCAAAATTATCTCAAAGGTGATAGCGAATAGACTAAATCCCATCCTCCCCAACTTGATCTTCCCAGAACAATCAGGTTTTGTTGAGGGAAGGAAAATATTGTATGGGATTATCTCGGTTCATGAAACTATCCATTCCTTGAAGGTGACCAAGAGACCGGGTATGTTGTTAAAGCTAGATATCACAAAATCCTATGACAAATTAAGTTGGTAGTATATGGAAAATGTGTTGGAAGCCTTTAGATTTGGAATAGAATGGGTGGAGTGGGTCATGAGTTAGGTGACTACCCCCTTTTTCTATTCTTCCAAATGGCTCCCCAACTAGACTCTCCAATCCTTCTCAAGGAATCAGACAAAGATATCCCCTCTTTCCTTTCCTCTTCACTTTAATGGCAGAAAGGGATAAGCAATCTCATCCAATCCTAATCTACGAGTGAAGCGATCTGTGGGATTATTCTCCACGAGGGAATCAATAAACAAACACAGCAACAATTTGTGGATGACACGATGCTTATGGGGCACCCTTCAATCCAAGAGGCCCAAGCATTCAAAAGGAGTCTTAAAATTTTTGCAAAACATTTAGGGCTCACAGTCAACACAGATAAATCACAGGTCTTCTTCCTTAATACAACTCCTATAGTCTATAGGAACATTGTTAGGAATTTGGGATTTACTAAAGGGACCTTCCCTTCCAAGTATCTGGGGGTTACCCTAGGGTTTGGTACCATAAAGAATGTGTCGTGGAAGGACCTATTGGATAGATTTAAAAGTAGGTTATCAAGATGAATCCTTCACCCTCTAAATATTCCCAGTATGATGGTATTGGTTAAATTTGTGCTTCAAGCCATGCCAATTTACCTTGTTTTTGTGTCATTTGCTCCAAAGTCTATCATAAAGGATATCAAAAGTATTCAACGAAACTTCCTGGTGGGGGGAAGGGAAGTAAAGTCTAAATTTTCCCTGGTAAGGTGGGAGAAAATTTGCTACCATAGGGAAAGAGGGGGCCTGGGTCTTAGGGATCCCAAAACCATGAGAGGAATCCAAGGTGCTAAAATATGGTGGTGATGGTGCAATCATACACTAGAACCATGGGCCAGATTATGGCATGTGAAGTATACTAGGGACATACCAAAGGATCAACTGATCATATACTAAATGAGGAGAAACAAGGATCCTTGCACGACTGGACCTTAAATTCTTCAAAAATACAATTCTAAGAACTCTATGGTTATCATTTCTAGGAATGGTAATGTGGAATTTATGGAAGGTGAGAAATAATCGCATTTTTTGGGACAAGATGCATACAGAAGAGGAAGTGTGGTGAAAAATTGCTTCGAATCTGCTTGAAACTATTAGAACTATGCAATGGAGTGAGCAAGATAAGGATGTATCAGAAGAGGAAGTTCACATTTCGACTGATTGGGGTTTGGATAGAAGAAATTTGGATGGGCTTATACAAAAGGATAAAACATGTAAACCCTCAAGTCCGAATGATTGGTCTCCCCCTCTTATGAACGTATTTAAAACTAATTTTGACAGGGCGACCAAAGGAAATCCGGGTGCTGCTGGATATGGAGGGTTCTTTAGGAACCCAGTCAGAGAAATTTTGAAACTATACTTTGGTTATATTGGCAACGAAACCAATAATTCAGCAGATCTGGAAGGTCTAGTCCAAGGAATCAAGATCATTGTTAGGGAAGGTTGGTCATCAATGATCGTAGAAGGTGTCTTGAACATCCTGATCCATATGGCCAAGAAACTAGACAATGGTCAGTCCAGAGAGAAAATCTCATCCAGGTGGAGGCTCTATAGTAGACTAGATACCCTTAGATACCTTATCTCAACCCACTTGGATGTATCCTTCAGCCACATCAAATGGGATGCGAACAAGATGGCATACGTTCTTGCCAATGTAGGCACGAAGGGAGATACGGCCCACAGGGTCGGTTCGTTGGAAGAATTCAGGGATGAGAGATTGCCCCCCCACTCCAGACAACTTGCCAACCTTGATTATGTGGAAATTCGATAGGTGGATGGTCACAATCACATCTATTAGGAGGGTGATAGGGGGCTGACGGAGATCCCCACGGTTTCGGAAACCTATCGTGCTTGAACATGTAGAAACCGATGAGCCTTAACTGCCCCATTCTCATTCTCAGTACATCGGGGTACAAAAACACACATGGGAGGAGAGAAAGGTTGGATTCACTTCAGTGGTTTTATTTGGTCATTAATCTAGGCATGATGATAAATTTCATGACTAGTACGATAGAGGGTGAAGGATATATTTGGGAGATGGAGGGAACATACGTAACAGTTTTGGTAATTATGGCCTCCCTGTCTTTATATCTGAGGGAGGCTATCTCTCCCTTCATCTGTTCTCTATGTGGAAATTTTGCCATTTATTATCCTATAGAGAGTATTTTGAGTGAGAAGGTGCAAGGCGAAGGCTATGTTCCTATATTTCAGCATATCTGTGAGTGGATTCCTTGGCGATTACCTAGTATGGGCCCCAAGCGGTCCAAGAGTGTGGATTCAAGAATGGGTGCGACAACGGTTGATTGTCGGGGGAAAGGAAAATGGCTTGGCGAGTGAAGGGGCTACAAGAGCCATGCTACATGGGCTTAGACCTGTGCCCAAGAAGTGGCATTTTTCTTCAAATACCGCATTCCACTGATGACCTGCATTGATATTAAGACTGTGGAAAAGTGACTATGGGAGGAACTGCAGACAATGCCAATAGAAGATATTTGAAGGGAGGTAGAGTAGTGGGTAGTAGACCCAGGAACCACAGCTCGAAGAACGACTACATATGAAAGGATGATTATGCTTTATTGGGTCATGAAGAATTTAATTGTGCATGCATCTACCAGTAGTGTGTTGATGTATTTGTAACTTCAGAATGTATTCAGTTGTATATCTTATGTATTGTACCCCTATGTTTATTTTGGGAAGTATCTATAATGCAATTGAGTCATGTCATGCCCCCATGTTCCGATCGGGAGATTCAATAATGTAAACAAGTCATGTAAATTCATTGAGGTTAACCCTTCATTGTAAGTCAAGGAAATAATCCCCACAATTGTGTCAAGGTTGACCCTCCTTGTTGACCGTAGGGAAAAGTCCCCACAGTTGTGGGGCACTAGGGCTATTATACTCTCCTAGAGATGTCGGTCCTATTAAGTAATTGTTAAGTGGGGCTGACATGTTGAAGTGGACATTAAGTGAATGAAAGAATATAAATAGAGAGTGAGCCTCTCTATTTATCACACACACACTCACTCACTGGGGCACATGAGTCAGAGAGGAGAAGCTCTCTCAAGTGAGAGATAGAGAGAACAAGTTGTTGGAGATCATATTTATGTTTTCGGGTTTTACTACTGCCATTGGTGCTCATTCTATCTCTGAGGAAGTTGTAGGGTTTTCTCCTTTATGTTTTCCCCAAGGAAAATTATTTGTGTCTCTTGTCTCTTGTGTTTATTGCTATGCATGTTATTCTCTCAGATAAGATCCTAAGATCATATTACTTAAATGATAAAAATCTAACATGGTACCAGAGCTAACCTGAGAAGAAGAAACTATGTAGCTATAGAATCTAAGGATTCTTACTTTTTAGGTCTCTCTCCACAATCCATCAGCAAAAGTATGTTAGGTTGAATCTCCATTGAAGGGCGCATCTTTCTGTCGAAGCTGAATTTGATTCCGATCATTTTTAGTTTTTGGTGTGGGAAATTAGGGATTTTTATAGAAGAAGAATTTTTAGTGATACCAGCATAGGATTGCTCTCCTCATCAAAATTGAAGAGTAGAGACCTAGGTTGGTATTTTTGGTTGGGTGTAACTCTGGAAAAGTCAAACCCTAGTTTGACCCTGGGCTGAAAAAACCCTAAATACTAAAAATGATAAGTTTTGGTAAATTCTCTATATCTTGGGACTACAAAAGTCTCAGGGGCCGACACTTTCACAGGTCAATTATAAAATCTTGATTTACACTATGTCCATGTTTCAGCATTATTTTCACTATATTCTATGAGATATTATTCCTCCAAGTTAGGGTTCCAACCTCTTCTAGGATTCATCCCTAAACAGGACACCTGAGGAGAATTGCTATATCTCGAGATACGAAGGTCCAAATGAAATTTCTGAAGATGTTCCAGAAAGGGTCAGACTATATGCTATGTGTTACAAGTTTCAGATCTAGAAGATGAAACAATGACAAGTGGCAGTCTGTACAACTTCTCTATGCTGAACAATACTGAAACAGGTCACCTTGGGAAAACGATCATAAGTCCCAATTGGTGAAACCAATTCTGATGAAACCTATGGTGTTGGAACAAGGATAGAAAAGGTTACCTTAGTACTAAATTTTAGACACTGAGAAGCAATAATTTAGGAGATACCATAGAAAAAGTATCAGGAATTGCTGCAGAAGAAATTGGTAAACTAGGGCTTCCTGTTCCGGGAGCTTCCCTCCATTGTTTTCAGAAAATGAGTACATTGGACATATCGCCTTGAAGAGGTCTGTCTTTCTATCCAATCAAATCTGAAACATTCCAAGTTTTGAAAATTAGGGTTTCTCTAACAAACCCTAGATCGGCGAGCTCCATAACTAGGACGGACACCTCAAATTGGTAAGATCTAATATTTTGCTACTTTCACTTCAGGTTCTCATTTCAAAGTGATCTATCACATAAGATTGTTGACAAGCTTGGTGAGGCTGACAAATTCCAAGCATGGAAGTATAGGATGTCACTAGTTCTTGAAGGAAATGAATTGGACGCCTACATAAGTAGAGAGGTTCCAGTTCCAGAGGGAGATGAGACTAAAAGCCTTACACAGAAAGAACTTGGTCAAGGCCAAGAACATCATTGCTGATTCAATCATGGATCAACTTGTACCACAAGTGTCTTCCCTAAAGACGCCAAAAGAGATGTTTGACTAAGCTATTTGAAGGGAAGAACATAAATTGAAAGTTGACTTTGAGAAAACAGTTGAAGAATGTGAAGATCCAGAATACAAAGACCATATAGTCATACTTTACAAGGGTCTCTCAAATCAAAGAACAACTTGAAGCGGTAGAAGAAGAAGTGGAGAATGCAGAAGCTGTGATAACCACCTTGAATGACCTCCCAAGATCATGGGATTCATTCATTCAAGGAATGTGTTCCAGAAGGAAGTGATTACTTTCAGCATACTCTGGGAAGAGCACACACAAGAAGAAGCTCGACTCATAATAAGAGAAAAGAAGATGGGAGCAACTGAAGATCAATCTCTCACCATCCAAAGAAGATCCCTCAAGCGAGGAGGAATATGAAGAACTCAAATTTTGAAGAACCTCTTATCCATCTTAGCATTTGGATAAGAAACGATGATATTATGAATGAAGAAGATGATGAAGCTGAAGGCTCAAGAAGGAGTCTAGCCATGAAGCAAATAAAAATAAGTATTCAATTGTCATTTCATGATATTGCTATGCATTTGTTTATATTGAGTTGATGTATTATGCATGATAGAATGTTTGCATTAATGACAGTATATGCATGTGATGGGTAGGTAGCTCAAGGTGCTATACAACTCTTTATTGCTACTTATGTAGAATGAAACCTCTTTGCTGACATACTAGATTAGTGCTGTAATAACCCAAAAATTCGTAAAATTTAATTTTTTTTAAAGTGGCATAAAATGTCTAAAGTCGCAGCTAAGTAACTGCTAATGGTTAGCGGAAAAATGAAATAGTTTATAAAATAATATGGGATTTCTTCTTTAAATGAACTTGTAAACTAAAGGATGTAATCTTAAACACTTGTGTTAGTACTACTAATGACTTAACAGCTTTAGTTATATCAGAGTTAGAAAAGATTTCGCATTTCTTTTTACTGCTAGATAGACTAATGATTAACTTTTGTCAAGTAGGTAAGGATTCTTGTTTGAGATCGGGGCTTACTTAGCTTTCTTCCAACTCAATTGGACTGCTGGTTCCT
This sequence comes from Pseudotsuga menziesii, assembly GCA_001517045.1. Lineage (NCBI taxonomy): Eukaryota > Viridiplantae > Streptophyta > Pinopsida > Pinales > Pinaceae > Pseudotsuga > Pseudotsuga menziesii. Next base: position 311,291 of record LPNX010016479.1, on the reverse strand, counting down.
TACAGGTTTAGTACGTACGCGTAAGATCCAGTAGATGTTATTTAAAATTACGTCGAGAAAATTACTTTCCTAGCATGTAAAGATGCTAGTTTAAGAAAAGGTTAAATATGCTGCAGGTCCTCAAGGAGGTAATGTCAATTATTTTTCCATTGTTATAAATCTATAGTTTCATTTATAACTAACACTATAATGACTTCTTATCAAAAACATAACAAGGGTGTAAAATGCAAGAGCAAGTACTTACCCAAGTTTCATCAATCGTAAGAAGATTATTTTCTAAAAGTCTAAAGGACATGGTTAGTTTTCTTGTGTTTACAGTATTGGTTATTTATAAATTCCCATAGAGAGCATAGAGCTCATGGTTTTGGCTTAAGTTTACTTCAACTGCTTAGTGATCTCGCAGTTATTCTCACTTCAATACTCAAGGTGTCTTTCTCTTAAAGCATGATCCAATTACCTATGTTTTTCAAATATAATTTTAACAATAAGTTATTAGAAATCTAACATGAATTCTCCATCATTGTTAGTCTTTAGTTTCTTGAGAAATCCTTCAATGAAACAATATAAAGGTTATGTTTTTAAATGTTTTAAGCTTTTCCTTTTTTAATATATATATAAGCTATATTATAACCATATTATAACTCTTTATTAATTCAACTTATAAAACACCACCTAATAGACTTGTTTGAAAGCATGCAAACCTTCTAGGATAACAATAGTCTCCAATTTGTAACCTAGGGTAGAAATACCACAAATCAAAACACTTATGATGATATCAAATGATAGCAATCATATATTACATAGTTTGAAATGATCGTTGTAAATTATTTGGTGCAACGATGACTATAGGGTTCAACCCACGCTTGGAGAAACATTTGGAAGGGCACGTGGATTGTTTACAGCCACTCAAGGGTTGACTTAAAACCTCAAAACCCTATTCATTTGTATTGCAGACCGCAAGAGTTTCTCCTTTGTTGGGCCGAGCTACAAGCTCGCGGCCATGAGAGGCCTGTAACTACCTTCCACATTTGGCATTTCGCGTACAGATACTATGCTGTGACTAATGGGGAAATTTGTTTATGGTTTTGGTCTTTCTGAGTGTTAAATTGTTTAGTGAGGGTGTGTATTGGATTTTATTTGAGGCTCAAAGGCTGAGCTTGCCTTTAAACTGCCACAGAACATTTATAGCTTCTGCCTTCATCTTGTTGTGTCGATTTTGTGCTTTTTCCTTCGCAGACGTGACTTCAAAACTTCTTCCTTTTCGGCATGGTGAA
>LPNX010016479.1:266036-296227 GCA_001517045.1 Pseudotsuga menziesii | reverse complement strand
AGCAGTGCTTGTCCATTATGTGTAAACTTCAATACAGGCTTTTTGTTAGATCTTTATGATATATATGCATCTTTATCAGTGATTGTGTTTGATTTAGTTATTTCTTATCTGATGAATGTATTCCCTGCATGCTCTTGAAGTTTATGACCAAAACACTTAAAACAAAAACCCTAAACCCTAGTTTGAATTGAATTTACTCTTGAGATTGTGTTGGCTTGTTCCCCTAGCCTTAGGAACAATTTCTGGCACAAACAGTGACAATCCAACCTGGTGTGGCCATCTCTCAATAGCTTCCACTCTAATTTACATCAGGTAAAGTCTTACCTTTAACTTGGGTTTAAAAATTAGTTTTTTTTCACAAGGGTTTTTACAATTTTAAGCAAACAAAGTATTTATGACATTATTGTTTAAAACTTGCAGGCCTTTACTCCCGGTTCCATCCTGTAGGTGAAAGCGAGCTCACCCTACAGTATTTCGTGGGAAAACAAAATGGTAAGCCTCAGTTTCACAAGGGTTTCTTCCTATGTGATGTTGTGGTTGATGATGGCACGACATCGGTTCTCTATTAGTTATGTTTCAAAGCTTGTTTGTTAAATGTGAAAGTTTTTAGAAACCCTTAAAGGGTACTTCGCGCAGGGTGAAGAAGGATCTGGAGGCCGTGATGTAACTAGTTTTTACTTGATGTTTTTAGCCTTACGACCTGAACAATGTATTTGATTTTATTTAAAAATAAAAGAGCACAGCTCTGACTCAGTGGGGCTATCGACCTCTGTCTAGCTAAGTTTTATTTTTTATAAAAGATTTCAGTGGGTGAAGAAAGATTGTGAAGCAGTCCAGAATGTAAATGAAAATAGGATTTTTCTCCTGTCAGTAAACTTTGGTTATTGTTTGATATATATATATATATATTTGCATAATTTGTTTTTGTTTACGGGCTTGAGCCTCGACCTTCAGTTCTAAAGGTTGTAAGCCCTATCTTTTAAATTTATTATGTTTTTAATAATTTGTTTAGGTAATATTTTAAATTATTACCTTGTATTTAAAAAGGTTTCCAGTGCACATTTTAAGGGAATTTTTACTGTGTTTTTAAGAGTAATATTTTACTCTGTTTTGGCTCAAAGGGTTAATTAATGAGTAAACCCTACAGTTCGATAAAAGTATTATTATACTTAGTAATTCTTAGCTCTATTTGTTTAATGAGTTCTTTAAAGTTTTTTACAGTTTGTTTATAATTTTCAGCGAAGAAAGATTAGGGTTTATTGCTGCATAATTGTGTATAGGATATACTTATCTTTCAATAACATCTGTGGTTCTAAATAGGTTAAAGTAGAATCCTTTTGTCTTAGACAGAGACACCTAGTGTTTGGAACTCAATGTTATAAAAATGTTTTACAAATTCTTTTTACCTGGTTCTTAGATGTAAACTTATTTACTATTCTTATGTTTATTTATTAAACTGTAATTTCTATGTTATATAAAGAATACTAATACTAAAATTAGTTCTATAAATAATATTATTACTATTCTTTTACATACCTATCTTTTAGTTTGTATCTAAAGTAAATAGATGCAAACAATATTTACTACTTATTTACAGTAGAAATCATAAACAGACTAAAGTAAAATGTAGTTACAATTTTCATTCAAGTGAAAGAATCATCTTATTCACCTAAACACCCATCTGTACTAGAGTACTGCGTGAGTCAGGCGTGGAAAAATACAGTATGGAAATTCTAATTCTATTTGTTTCTCATTTTGCATATTCATTACTATTTCTAATATAAATTGCAATTTACCAAGTCTAACATTACACAGTTACTTCTTTCTTCACAAACCCTAATTAAATACTAACATGCATGTATTTAAAAACTAGTAAACATTTTATTGAGAATTGTAAAGAAAGATAACATAAATACAAATAGAACCTATCAATGATAAGACAACAACAACTTAAGGAGGTTGTTCCTCCCAACCAATCTCCTAGAGAGTGCTCAGACAATGCTTCCTTAGGACCCTTGAGTTTTCTCCTGGTCTTCTTGATAGAGAAATGGGTGGAGAATATAATTTTAAGATCTCTGTCACCTGATTGGTCCAATTACCTCAGTAATTAAAATCTTCTCTCAGCATAAGAACTTCATCCTAATAGCTACAATTAATTCTATCTCAGCAGTTAAACCCTCAAACTCACTTCAATAATCCCCTCCATTGAATTTCTCTTGAGTAAATTCATTCACCCTGAATGATCACCTCTAGAATGAGCAGCCTCAGTTGTCTTCAATGGGAAATTTTATAGAGATTCCTAGGTCTTCTGGGTCAGTTTTGATTTAGCGAGCCACCTGCTTTGATTCCACTTTCTTTGGGAATCATGACCACAAATATAAGGATGTTGCCACCTACAATAATTGGAAGTAGTTTGAGGATGCTTCCACTTGTTAGTGTACTCTCCACCCAGTCTCCTCCACCAATTGACCAGTAAACACTCTTTTAACAACTTCCCTAAGCTGTTGTCTCATCTTTTATTTATTTATAAATAAAATATTCTGAATTACATTAATTATTCTTGACCCCACTGGGTGCTTCCCTTATGAAATGTTTCTAACCAGACAAATGCATTTGACTTCTAGGAAATATCATGTACATAATCACCTACAAGAAAAGAAGGACGAGACTTGTTTTGAAAAACAAGTGACGACAGATAAAGAAGAAGATGATGATACTTTCAAATAATTCAAGAGGGCTCACATACAATGTAGTTATGTGACACTGTTGAGCGACATCATTGATGCAGATCCTTCCAGTTATGAAAGAAAGGGAAGGAGAGTACGAGTTCAAGAAGAATGATGTCTAGGATGCAACATCGAGACCTGAAGGAAAGTTTGTAGTATCTTCCATATGGATCTACAAATATCCAGCATGAAGTAGATGGAAACATCATACAAGGTAGGATTCGTAGCACGAGGATTCTCACGGAAAGAAGGCATAGACTACGAAGAGACATTTGCAGCCACTGGAAGTGAAGTCACATCACAGGAAGAATCATGTGTGCAAATAAAACAAGGCCTTGTACGAGCTTAGAAGACACCCATGGGATAACACATACATGAGGAGATTGATGAAGATCTTAACCAATTTTGCTACAAGGTTGAAGATGAAAGCCTATAGCGGATGACAAGCTCACAGATGGGTGCGAGAAGAATGTTTTCAAGATAGAGGATCTTGGTATCCAGTGACCCTAGATGGATACCTAGAATATTAGTAACAGAGGAAGCTACTTGTCACTCTAGTACAGGATGTTTCAATGCATAGAGTATGAAAAACAGAGGGAGAATGATGCTCCGCTTCAGAGGGAGTGACAACAGAAGATCCCAAGGTTCGACATGGTATGGAAGGATGGATAGCTTACTGATGACTCTAGGCTTTACTGAGAGTAAAGTGGATTCCAACCTTTTCTTCAAGGTTGAAGGTGGAAGACCAGTGATGCTCCTGTTATATGTTGATGACTTGTTCCTGACAGAAAATAGGAACTCATTAAGGTTGCAAAGCATGCAGTGAGGTACCTGAAGGGTACAGTTGAGTATGGGCTCAAGTATGATACGAATCAGAAGATCAACCTGGAGGGTTACGTGGATTCTTATTGGGTAGGCAGTGCCATTGATAGGAAGAGAAATTTGAGGTGCTACTTCAGTATGAGATTAGGTGTGATCTCTTGGTTTAGAAGGAAGGATTGTTGTATGGCACTGAGTCTAGCCAAGGAAAAATATGTTGCCACTTGCTATTTGGGAGGTAGTATGTTTCTTTTGAAAACTACTATTTGATTTGGTTGATATGACTTGCATTTTTGTATGATGCAGAGGGGGGAAGTGAAGCTCTAGTATGTGATCCAGATTGAGATCTCTCAAAAGAGGGAGTTCTAGCATAGCCAGTGAGATAGGTTGTCTGAGCATAAATCCCGGCGAAGCTCGTAGGTTGCTCAGACGTAAATGATCCTGTAGGTTGTCCTCGGATGCAATAGGTCCTAGCAAAGCTCATAGGTTATCCTTAGACGTAATCAGCCCTGATGTGATTCTATGCTAGAAATGGCCAGAGTGAAGTTTGAGTACTTTAGGGAGAAGCTTGGTGTTCTCCAGATCAAGGTTCCTTCCAAGAGGAAGTGATGAGTCCGTGAGCCATTCTGACATGGTGAGAGGATTGGTTCCTTCCATGGTCAGATATAAGGGCTGAGCCATTCTGTCATGGTGAGAGGATTGGTTCCTTCCATGGTTAGATGTAAGTCCTGAGCCATTCTAAGGTGAGGATGATATGTGTTCTCACATTATCAGATATAAGCACTGAATTCCATTCTCTGAATGGAGGCACCTGGTTAGTTACCATGAATTTTAGTGTGGGGTTGAAGCTAAGCTTAAGTGCTGAGATGCCATTCTATGGGTGAATGGAGGCACCTAGTCAGTTACCAGGAATTTTATTCTGGGACTAAAGCTCAGCTTAAGTGCTGAGATGCCATTCTTTGGGAGAATAGAGGCACCTGGTTAGTTTCTAGGAATTTTAGTTTGGGACTGAAGCTCAGCTTAAGTGTTGAGATGCCATTATCTGAGAGAATGGAGGCACCTGGTCAGTTACCAGGAATTTCAGTCTGGGACTGAAGCTCAGCTTAAGTGCTGATATGCCATTCTCTAGGAGAATGGAGGCACCTGGTCAGTTACCACGAATTTCAGTCTGCGACCGAGAGCCATTCTGATGTGACTACGGGATGTGTTCATTCCACGTGATTAGATATAAGTGCGGAGCCTTTCTGACATGATGTGTGATGATTTTCCTATCATGGTCAGATATAAGTGTAGAGCATTTCTGACATGATGTGTGATGAGTTTCCTATCATGGTCAGATTTAAGTGTAATTACTTTCTGACATGGTGTGCGATGAGTTTCCTACCATGGTCAGATGTGAGTGTTGATCCCTTATAACATGGTTGGCGATGAGTTTTCGACCATGGTCAGATGTGAGTGCTAGGCAGGCCTTTCTGACATGGTTGTGATGTGTTTCCAACCATGGTCAGATATAAGTGGTGAAGAAGATGAAGACCTACATGGAGGCTAGGCTTACAACCAACATGAAAACGGGCTGGCTCTGTAGAACTTCCTGTGATGATAAGAATGAAGAGATAGCACCATTTTATTCAGATAGCGGAAGCAGTGATGATGATGATGATCTAGTGATGATCCAACTTTGATGATGATCCAGTGATGATCCAGTGATGATCCAGTTTCGATGATGATCCAGTGATGATCCAGATCCAATGATGATCCAAGCATGATGAAGATGACTTGATGATGAAGATGACTTGAAGATGAAGATGACTTGATGATGATCCAGATGATACAAAGAAGAATAATTGTGCTAATAAATAGTGTCGAGAGAATACCTTCCTAGTTAAGAGGAGTGTTGATGTATTTGTAACTTCAGAATGTATTCACTTGTATATCTTATGTATTGTACCCTAATGTTTATTCCGAGAAGTATCTATAATGTAATTGAGTCATGTCATGCCCTGATGTTCCAATCAAGAGATTCAATAATGCAAACAACTCATGTAAAGTCATTGAGGTTAACCCTCCATTGTAATTCGGGGCAATAGTCCCCACAATTGTGTCAAGGTTAACCCTCCTTGTTGACCGGAGGGCAAAGTCCCCACAATTGTGGGGAACTAGGGTTATTAGACTCTCCTAGAGATGTCGGTCGGAGTAAGTAATTGTTAAGTGGGGCTGACATGTTGAAGTGGACATTAAGTGAATGAAAGAATATAAATAGAGAGTGAACCTCTCTATTTTTCACACACACACTCACTCACTGGGGCGCATGAGTGAGAGAGGAGAAGCTCTCTCAAGTGAGAGAGAGAGAACAAGCTGTTGGAGATCATCTTTATGTTTTCAAGTTTTACTGCTTCCACTGGTGCTCATTCTATCTCCGAGGAAGTTGCGAGGTTTTCTCCTTTATGGTTTCCTTGAGGAAAATTCTTTGTGTCTCTTGTCTCTTGTGTTTATTGATGTGCACGCTATTCTCTCAGATAATATCCTAAGAACATATTGCTTAAATGATAAAAATATAACATAGTGCAGCCAAGAAAGAGGGTGATGAGGAGCCGAGAAGAGCATGGAAATAACACAATGATGATTGTAGGATGATGCATCAAAATATTGACTTAATGGCTTCCCGTATGGGGATCCAATTCTACCATCCGGGTATGCAGCAAGTGGAGGTCTGGGGTTCAAGAAGGAAGGTGTACCATAAAGAAATTGTGTAGGCGAGGGACAAATCCCTGCAAGTGTCGTAGGGGATGAAGCTTACTAAAAGGACCAAGCAAACTGGTACCGAATAAACCAGCCTGGTGGACCTCTCCAAGAATATGGTTTGATGTCTTAGTCAAGGGCTCTGTGTTTTGTCTAGATCCTTCTATACATAGGTTTCGTAGCATTAGTTTTTTGTAAGATAGATGGGTAAGCGGTATTCTTTTATGGGTATTTGCTCAGAACAATATGGTTTTTTGGGGAAGACTGTTAATTTTTGGGAAAGTCTGTTAAGATGGCTAAGGATGGGGATGCTGAAACTTTGCTATCTTGAGCGATATGTATCTATGCGATTTTGCAATAATATAATATTTTATTTACAAAAAAAGAAAACATGAAATTCTATACTTTGTAAAACATATTTCATAATCTGAGTGTTTTTCTATGCTTGTATTTTTTATTGAAAACGGTTGAGAAAAATTAGGGAAAAAAATTCTACAATAAGCACGAGATAAGAACAGCTCATGCTTCCCTCATATTAACTAATATAATTTGAATAGTATGTTGGTTAAATGATTTATATTGGTTAATTTGTGTGATGCAGAAAGAAAAATTGGTTAATTTGTGTGATGCAATGATTTTTTTTTTAAACTTATGAAGATTGTTCACAGTATGGGTAAAAAAGAATGTAAAAGGTTTATGAAAAATGTCACAAATAGGGGAATGGACCAAAAGGTGATAAGCATGGATTTTTTTTTTGGATTTTACTAATAATATACTCATTAGCAATAATAGTTGATAGGATTCAAACCTTTTATTATGAATGTGTTGAATATTGTGCATGAAACCCCATTGAGGGAATAGAATTCCCACTTAATATTTATTTTATACAAAGGATGTAAATGATGATGAATTGGGCCTTAGTTCATTTAGAGTGTTTGATGGAATCCAAAGAAATGGGGAAAATATTTCATTAGACTACTAGATACAAAATGAAAATAACATATACATGTTCTTTTAACTTATGATACAATAAACAATCTAATGAATCCAAGAACTAGGTTATGTTTAAACTACAACAAGCCTTTCTGGAGAAATGGGAAATGAGACTTATGATATTTGCAATAGAAAAATCATACAATAACAAAAATAATAATTTAGAGAGTATCATTGTGAAACATGTTTTTCTATAATATGTTTACAAGTCTAGTCTAAAAAATTACTAAATTAATATTTTTTCTACATTTACCTCATATAAATATTAATCGATTTTTATTGTTCCTTTTAGGTTTCAGGAAGATTAAGAAAATTAAAGGCACCGAACAAGATGATATTTGAAACAAGCCAGTAGGGATGTCCATAAAGGTGTACAATAAAGTGGTAAAAAGGTTAAGAAAAATTGAATCATGAGAGGGGTTGTCCCAATAATAACATGCATAAATGTATGCAATCATTGGTTTTTTTAATATTTGTAATCAATGAGTTTATCACATGAAATACTAATTTTCAAATGTTTTATTGTTGAAGAAAATAAAATAAAATGGAACACAATCATCACATAGGATGGAACAACAAAGTAAACATGGTTTTACTACAAAATTTGTGAGGAGTATTTACCTTTTCCTTAATATTTCATATTTGTTGTGCTTTTATATTTTAATTAATTTACAAATGTCGAAGGATGTTTTCTAGATGGTTCTCATGTAAAAAGAAGAACGATCCAACATTTGATCCAACGCTTGATTGCCATTGGATTGAGTGTAGATTGTCAACATATGTTGGAAAAAATGGTTCACTGAATAATATATAAGTATCTATGTCATTTTGAATGATTCCCTATTTATAGATATTGGAATAACAATAGACTTATAATTATGTCTAAAATTTGTCATGGTAAATAAAACTACCAGGAAGCAAAGTATGGAGTGGAGCGAACCAAAATATATGTTGTGAGATGACAATAAAGAGTGCTTTGCACATATCTCTATTGTTTACTAGTATAGACGCATATAACTCTGGTTCTACAAATCACTGAGAGGGATCAAATATAATCTGTAGACCTTTCACCACTAAACTACTACACACATCCCTCTCACCACTATGCTACAACACATTGATGCATGCATTCTTATTTTTTATTTTTATTTTTATTTTTATGGGACATACAAATACTTTTCCCCACTCGGGCTCCACTATGTCTCTCACCAATATGCTACAACACACACAGGGTATTGCTTTAAAAATTGTGTATATGCATAAACAGGAAATTTTTGGGAATGATCTTGGAACATCAAAGTATAATATAAGTCCATGGGGTCCAAGGAGTCTATAGAGGGACATGGAAGGCCATAAATGTGTGATCTACTTGGTGTGGTGAAATAAGCTATAATAGTTTTGAAGACTTATCAAAGTTGTTTGATATGTTCTTCCCATGATCAACTGAAAATCAAGATATCGTCGAGATAGAAATTGACGCATTTACCGATGAAAGGTCGTATAAGGTCATCCATATATCTCATGACGGTTCTAGGAGTATTGGTTAAACCAAAAGGCATGAGTAACCATTCAAATAATCCTTCCTTGATCTTGAAAGTCGTTTTCGATACGTCACTGGACTTGATTGAAATCTAGTGATATCCCGACTTAAGGTCTAGTTTCGTAAAGAACTTAGCACCTTCAGATTGTGGATGAGTTCATCAATCTGTGGAAGAGGGTATTTGTTCTTCACTGAAATTTTGTTGAGAGCCCGATAGTTGATACACATGCACCAACTCTTGTCTTTATTTGGAACTAATACGATTGGACTTCCACAAGGAGAGGAGCTGGGGTGAATATGATCCTTGTCAATCAAATCCTGGATTTGCCTATGAATCTCTTCATTTTCGAGAATGGGTCTTCTGTAAAAATATGCGTTAGGTAATGAAGAACCCGGAAAAAGTTCAACGGAATGTTTTGCTTCACAATGAAGGGGTACTCCATCGGGTGCTTGAAATATGTTCTAGTATTCTTCAAGAATGTTGTCGATCTGTTGTTGTTGTTGAGAGCTGCACTGGTTGGTGAGTCGACTCGTTGTTGTAGTATTCCTAGAATGTTGAGGATTTATCATGATTAATGGGAAATTTTGAGCATGATTGATAAGATTTTTTGTTTTTTCGGCAGATTTCATAACAACTGTTGATGTGGGTTGTCGCTCTGGTATGCCGTACTATTGATTCTGGATTTTGACAATCACCTTCTGAGGCCATGACCGATATGTACCATGTCGATCCCATAGGTAAGGTTTCCTGAATAGGGAATCGGCTATAGAAAGTGGTGCCACATCACGGGATACTTCATCTTCAATAGGAATATGCGCTCCTTCTCGTGTGATCCTTAGTTCCTGCCCATCTTTCATCCAATCGATATTGTATGGTTGAGGACGTGGAGTGGTGACAAGACCATAATTTCTTCACAAGCTTTTTAGAAATGAATTTCTTTTGGCTACCATTATCCACAATCAAATGTAATGGATTTTTCCAAACCCATATCTATGTATGGAACAAGCACTCTCATTCCTCCTCATCGACGATGGTTGAGGCTACCGAAGTGGTGGAGGTCGAAGCCAAGAGGGTTGATGCATCTGGATCAAATTCTATCAAGGTTTTGTTGGACAAGTCAAATGTCAACAATTTTTCCAAAAAATTCTTCCAATATTTTCATTCTGACGTATGATGCCATGTTGAACTATGATAATCACACCATTTACTGGTACGAGCTTGTTTGTTGTGATCCCTCTTGTCTTTCTGAAATTTGTTCCTCTGATGATCAAGATTTGGTAAAGTTGAGTGAGAAGGGTTCTTGAACTTATCAGAGTCAGCTGGTGACTTCTTGTCTGGTGTTTGACCTGTTGGACTTTTCGCGAAATGTCCTTTTCCTTTCTGTTTAGCTTCAAGTTTTATGGAATAATGAAATGCATCTACAAGTGTACTGATAATAAAAAACTCCATCTCTTATTGAATGTATGGGGGTAAACCACTGACGTACTTCAGGACAAGCAATTTCTCTTCTTCTTGGATGCCAAGTCTATCCATGAGTCGATAAAACTCGTCAGTGTAACTCTGTACAGATTGGTCTTTCCATTTCCTTAGTTGTTGCCACTTCTTATACTGTTGTTCAATATACTTAAACAGGTAGAACTCCTTTCAGACATATTCAAAAAAATTTACACATGTGTCTATGGGGTCCTCTTCTTTTTCCATCTTTGTCGATAGATTCTCCCACCACCAGTGTACAGAGGTTGAAATTTTTAAGGATGAAATGGGGATCTTTTCTGCTTCAGAGAGTTGATTCATTGTGTAGTAATATTACAGTTGTTGTACTCAATTTTTGATGGATTCTGCGTCAATCTTTCCTTCAAGGTCTAGTATGTGCAGATTCATTTTCACTTTGACGGGGCTGATTTTATCGGAGTGAGGTCACGTCGAGGATTCCCCAGAGTTCGAAGTGACTCTCATGAGAATCTCGCTGAACTGGATGAACATTTCAGTTCACTGGAGAGCCAGTGCTTTTTCTATGAGTTGTTTTGTCTCGTCAGTTGCATGTCTATTGTCTTCTTCTTCGGCCATATTTTCTGAAGTCGAAATAAGTGTCTTCTTGTGTTGTTGAGTTTGTGAGCGTGTTTGAACATGCATAAGTTAAATAAATTTGATAGACGTGCTTATGTAACTTAAGCTCTAGACAAGATCTTGCTCTGATACCAATAATCCAGGTCGTGTCTAGGTGCACGCTGGGGACAACAGTCAACTGAATTAGTCAAGTTCTGTTATGGCGAAAGCATATAAGAAGAAACAACAAAGCAGGAAACACACTAGGTCGACAAGAAATATGCGCACATACAATATGAAAGAATTTGAACCAATTTATTACTTCTGCTACATGAAAGATGGAGAATAAGATGATGTATATTACATTAGTGTACATGCTTATATAATATGTTGAGACGCTTGGGTGACTAGCTACTATGATCAATTACAAAATAAGTTATAATGGTTCATAAGTTCAACCCTCGTAGAGCATGTGGCTATGTTGTATGTCAAGGAAGACCTGTCGAAGCGAACCTGTCGAATGAACATGTCGAGGTGGACCTATCGAAGGAGAACTTGTTGAGTGAACATGTCAAGGAGGACCTCTCGAAGGTGAACCTATCAGTTGCTTGTTAGATCACAAAGTGCATTTCCTGCTTTTGTCATGCTTTTCTAAGCACAAAGCTACTTTATGTTTCTTTTATCATGCACCAAGGGAAATTGGATGATCTTCAAAAGTTTATGAGTTGTTTTCTTAACACTTTCCATGATTTTCTACTAACAATCCACCTCTAGATTGATTATGGTCACTCATGAGGTAACAAGTCCCACTTAAACCCTTTGTGACCTTTAGCTAGTATTTGGGATCAATACTTACCATATAGGGGTGGGGGGTTACCTATTCTAATCATGCCACATGTGAGGAATTTGAATTGCCTCACTAGAATTCGATATTATTCATTGAATATGTATTCTATATCTACTCATATTCATGATTAATAAATGTATGGAAAATTCTCCAATTGTTCCAAATTTCTTGTGTTATTCAAATAATTTTCTTCTCTATTTTTCTTGAGCATATCTCTGAGGATTATTATTGTCTCAAGATATTACTATTAAATCTCACATGGTGTCACATCCCCACCCCTCTACCAGAGAGACAACATGACTATAATGCTATCAAATCCGGGAAATCTTAGCCCCAGAACGTAATATAAAATGCATTGAACTTAAAAACATACACAGATGTGTAAAACATGCAATATACAGCAAAATCAATTACATTTCATTCAATCATTCAACATGTTCATATTAATTTGTAAACAAATATAGTTGTAGAGATAAAATACACAAGAATACTTATCTTAAAAGAAGCTTGTCCCACAACCAGTTATGTCGCTGCAACATTCCACCCAACCATAGGCCAGTGTGCTCATCAATATCTCAGCACCACTACCACCCCCGACCTAGGCATGATTCCCACAAGGAATAAGGGAACACTAGCAGGCTCACACATAGCTAAATATGTATCAAAATTCAGCCAAGCCAAAACTGCATTTGGCTTTATCAAGCTGCTAAGGAGGTGGAAATGTTGAACTACTAATCTAGTGAGCTCAACCACATAGCTATGCACATTTGCACCAGATCTGGCTTGGCTTCTAAAACATCTACACACCCAACACAAGGAAGCATCCCCTTCTCTGCTACACAATCCCTCAGGCTATGCCTTCCATTCCAATGTTATTCAGGGCGTGCAAAGAAGAAAACCAGCCCCTCTAGATATGTCTGTGAGATTCCTTCCTACACTAGGATTATCAAGCTAGTTCAGACCCAATTCCACTCTAAACTAGTTCAGACCAAGGAAAAATATGCACACACAACAAGATACAAAATTCTGGGTGGAGGAAAAAGGTTTTGAAACCAAAAACAAATTGGTATAATGGGGAAAAACAATCCAGAATGAGAAATCTGAATTCAACAACAACTATGGGCATTGCATGAGCCAAATCGACTGCTACAAACCCCAAAATCATAATTCTTTGCTGGCCATTCACTCCAAAACACCAAAACATATTTCCTGGGCATGCACAATGAGGAAAATGACAACAATTCATGAATGAAAGAGCCCAACAATGAGCATTACCAAAACAATTTCCCAGCCATGGGAAAGAGTGAAGAAAAATGTTTCCCACATGAAGGGAAAAACACAAAGCAAAAAAAAACATGAGGGACAAAGAGCTCTCCAAGCTTCCAACTGTGTGAGGAATGGAGGACATGGGTGAACACCAACATGTGCATGCATTTTTTGGTGTTAACTTTCCCCAAAATTCAAAATCACGTTTCCCAAAAACTGATGGCTTCTCCAATTCAAATTTGGACTGCCACACTCTTCCCATCCCCATGCAATAAATACCTCAACCAATTTCTTGCAGAAATAAATGATTGGGTGAGTAAGATAAGAAAGGTGGTGGACAGCTTGATGGTTTTTCCCCTTGACATTTGGATTTTCCCCATTAGCTCAAGGTTTGAATACCCCCCCCCTTATCCTTAGGAAATCATGCCCTCATCTCTTTTAATGTTGCATTGACATAGTTGGTTGTGGGTATTTCAATTAAATTGCATATTTACATGATGTCCAAAATTATAATGTGCATGGCTAGCATGAAATACCATCGACATCGATTTTAATCGCTGAAACATAAAATGATTAATCGATGGTGGGGTTTTTTCCTATTGCTCCACCCCATGATTAATTACAATATATACATCATATACATTTTTAATGCAAGCGGGGTCAAAACCGGGGTGTTACACATGGTATCAAAGCGCATTAGGCATTCAATATTTCTCAGATACTTCCATTGAAGAACCAAAATCAATGTGGTTTCCACATAAATCCTGGGGAAATTTCCTTGAAATCATTGGTTTTATCCTTTGGATTCTACCCAGGTGTGATGCACTCCCGAATGCGCTTAGTTTCAAGGTAGAATTTGATTGAGATTATAATATTTTCCTTCTAATTTTTTGTGTTTGCAGGTTACATATTATCTCACGTGTAGCACAACAGTCAAGCATGGATCTATCTTTAGTTGTCACTTTGAATTCCTTCAACTATCATGAATGTAAAGCCAATATTGAGATTCTATTGTGCAATAGAGGTCTCTACAAAGTTACTATGGATTTAGAGAATCATCCAAATGTTGTTGTTAAGAGGGAAAAGTGGCCCTAACAAAATGAATGAAGCCTATGGCATGCTTTGTCACGTCCCCAAGCCTCCGACCGGCAAAGGGGACGCGACCAATGCTTCAAACAACCGGACTAACCGCCCATGAACATGGACAGGCATAAAAATTGCCTAAAACAGAATGCTGAAAGAGAATTTGAACTAGGATATGCATACAAAATTATTAGTCATTCACAGATGCAATTTAATCATCATACACAGCGGAAACATCATCATACATTCAACAAGCATTCAGTCATGCATGCATTTATCATGTTCATTTCATTTCATTATAGTAAATTAAGATTTGCAGAGGTAAAATACACAAGATCACTTATCTTATGGTGAACTCGATCCGCAACCAGCTACGTCGCTGCAACGTTCCACGCAACCATAGGCCAGCGTGCTCATCAATCTCTCAGCAACGCTGCCACCCCCGAGCTGGGCATGATTCTCCAAGGAATAAGGGAACTAGCAGGCTGACACATAGCCAAAGGTAACCAAAACACAGCCAAGCCAACTAAGTTGGGTTTATCAGGCCATCCAGGAGTTGATGAAGGCAATTTGCTAAGCTGGTGAGCTCATAACAGAGCCAAGAACACCTACACCAGAACTAGCCTGACCTCTAAGAAACCCATCCACACCCAACACAAGGAATCAGTCCCTTCTCTGCTACACAGTCCCTCAGGCCCTGCATTCCCTTCCAGTGCTATTCAGGGGTGATGGAGAAGAAGGCCATCCCTCTAGCTCTGTCTGTGTGGTTTCTAGCACCAGGTTTATCAAGCAACCAAGCCAACACCCTTACTCCTCACACAGTCCAAAGACCAACAATTGCATTCAAGCAATCAATTTAGCTCTCACAGCTTAAACAGGGAAAAAATGAATTACACAGCCCCAAACGTAACAGCAAAAACGGCTCACAATATGGGGAAAAACACACAGCCCTGAAGCTTATCAGTGAGCACAACTCTCAGCAGGGAAAAACATCCCAAATAGCTTGTGCGTGAGGTCAATAGTCGCTGAGACAGTAAAAAACGTGAATGGCTCTTCACAGCTATGGTAAAAACACATGGAACTTCCAAAAACGTGAATGGAAAATGCACCAGCAGCTCCAAAACCGTGAGGAAGACAACTCAATCCCCCACACTATCAAAATGACCTCCAATCCTTGGGAAAAATGAAGCCAGCAACCAAAAACGTGGAATGAAAGACACAGGAAAAATTCCAGCTGCTCCCAAAACGTGAGGAAACTGAAAAACGTGAATGCATAGCAGAATGGCCTACGTTTTTGGGAATTTTCCTTGCCAAGGAAGTCAGAACACAATTTTCAAAAATGGGTCTCTGCCCAATTCGAATTTCTTTGCCCATACTCTTCCCATTCCATGCAATAACTAACTCAACCACATTCTGGCAGAAATAAATGATTGGAGAAAAAGACAAGAAAGGTAGTTGACAGGTTGATGGGTTTTCTCATAGACATTTGGATTTTCCCCATTGGTCCATAGGTTAAATATTTCGTCCCCCTTATCCTTAGAAAATCATGCCCCATTCGTTTTAGTTGCCGCGACCGTAGCTGGTTGTGTCCATTAATTAATTATGATGCATATTTACATGATGGCCAACATATTATATGCCGCATGCCCTGATAGACCTTCGGTGACAATTAAATCCAAAACATAGCATTACCGATCAATGGCGGGGCCTTGGCCTTTAGCTCCACACCATGATCATTACAATATATACATCATATACATCTAATGTAACGGGGTCAAAACCGGGACATTACATGCTTTGTCTCTCTCTTATTTCTCTTGAAATTCTATTTCATATTGATGGTTTGACTACCCCAAATCAAGTGTGGACCAAGCTTGAGTCCCTCTTTGGAAAGAAATATGACCTCAGAGGACATCAATTGAAGAATGAGTTGATCTCATTGAGTCCAAGCAGTTTCAAGACCATTGAAGGGTTCACCAAATTCAAGTCAATGTTTATTCTGCTCAAGCAGTGTAGGATTGAGAAGAAAGAGGAACAACTTATCATTTCCATCCTCTCAAAATTGGGTCCAGAATACTCAGTTTTTGTGTCAACTTTTCATACCACTAAGCTAACCGTTTTAAATTGGAAAATTCCTTCCTTAAGTGCATTCATTGATTCACTCACCAAAGAGATAAGTTAGTTCAAATGGGGTATGTTAAAACCTACAAATACCATGAACTTGCATATCATAAGTAAGAATGCAACATTTAAATGGAATAATAAAATGAAGGAGAAGAAGCCAAAGTTAGATGATGAAAATGAAGGTTCCAATTCTACTGATGAAGGTTCAAGTTCCAAGCAGCAAAAGAAAAAGAAAGGGTGCTCCAAGTGTACTTATTCCAACAAAGGCTATCATTCTGAAAAACATTGTTTTAAGAAGAAAATGGACATCATGACTCAGTTTCTCAAGAGGCAAAACATTGATGTTCCTGATTCTGCAAGAAAGAAAGAGTTGGAGAAGCCTACTGACCTCAAGGAGCAATGTCATGATGCACACCATCAAGTTAATTAGTGTTGGAGCTTTGGGTTCTAGAATTAAAAACCTTGATCATGTCTCTAATTTAGATACACATTCTAATATGTTTGAATAAAAAATATATTTCCTTCTTTGGAGAATTCACCTATTGGTTCACCAGAGCAAACTTCCAATACTTGTGTGTTTCCACTAGTTTATGACTTGCCTCCATCCAAATCCTTCCAACTCCATTCGAATTATTATGATTTGGAAGTCAATATGTCAGATGATATATAGGTTATGAAACTATACACACCATTATCCCAGCCATTCAGATTCACATAATACTATACAAACCCCAAGTTCACTAGTTGATTCCACTTTGGATTCCTATACAGTGTCACTTGTTTTTCTTGGTTTCAAATCTTGCACAAATTTCATTGGTTGGCTGGCCATGTCATTGGTTATATTTTGTATTTTTTCCTACACATTTGGATATGTTATTACCATTACTGGTTCGAATCTAAGGTACTTATACTCACCATTTTCCCTCAACTGTCAATGTGTTCCAGTTGTACACTTTGTTCCTACTGTGACCCTACCATATTTTGGAGCCACTATACCTTGGTTGTTTTCAGCTCCATATGACTCCTATTCTGGTATTTCACAACCTCATGAGCTCTTTTTCAAACTTAGAAAGGTGCTACATCAGTTTGGAAAGAAATTTTAAGGTTTGTATCACCATTATGCAGCTATACAAGAAGTTGATCATGTTGAGTTTTGTGATGAATTTTGGATAGGAGAGTGAAAATATCTCTTGTCCATCTCTGATTTTGTATTCACATCTGATAATGTATGTCATTCCATCAAGAAGAACTCAAATTATTCTCCTCTATAAATAGAAATTGATTTTTAATGAGCTTCTAACCTGTTTTTTTTCTACACTACATTGAAAATTTGATACTTGATCAAAGCATCTACAACAATATTACCAAGTCTCTCATCATGAAGTAGTTCATTCATCTAATTCAAGTGAAGTAGAATACAAAGTGAATACATTTCTTATGGGCAAGAGGCTTTTATTCTGATGGAGTACATTGTTTTGATTCTGCGCATTGCAGCAACGGTGGGCATCCACGATGAAGCAACGCTTAAGGAGCACGTGAAGCAGCTGATACAGCTTGATGAGGATCACTTCATTGCAGGTTTCCATCAGCCCATTGAGAAGGATCGACAGAAATCTTGGCATGATCACCACATAAAGAACAAACAGTTTCAGCAAGGAGATTTGGTGCTGTTATACAATAGCAAGTTCATGAAGCATCCATGTAAGTTGCAAACACATTGGTTAGGTCCATATTTTGTTAATTCCATTACTTCTGGAGGTGCAGTTCAACTACAACAATTAAATGGAGTGATGCTACCGAAACTAGTGAACGGTAGTAGGATGAAGCCCTATAGGACGGTCCCAGAACCACATAGTGCTTGAGGCATTGCGCACTAATATATATATATAGGATGATGGATGGACGGACGACGCACCAAGAGGAAGTGGTTGAGCAATAGTAGAAGTCATTTGTGCAGTTATAAGGTCATGTTGCGACAGCGGCAGGGTCACGACATCATCAAATCCACAATAAATGAAGACATTTAAAGCAGTTAACTAGCGATGCTCGTTGAAGCGACGCACATTTATGGTCGATCCGACCATTGGATTGACATAATCACCAGTGGATTCAGGTCATTAATGATTGATTTGGTCATGATGACTGTGTTTGATTTGGTAATTATGAGGAGGGATCTACATTATGTTATATGAAGGCACTCGATGAGGGTTGCAAGAACCATTGTGTTAAGTTGAAGTTGTAGAGTTGCAGAGTTGAGCCAAGCACAGAGTGACTCAGTGAATCTGAGTGAATTGAGGGATTTTCCAAGAGTAGAGAGGGTGTGTGGCTATTAGAGCCTTGGAGGATATTGGTGCGGTATACAGCACACCCCGAACACTGCCGATATTTCTAGTGAGCGATATTCCTCAATCAGACCAATCACCATTGTGGAAGAAGTCGCTAGCATGCCATTCAAATCATCACCAATGCCAAGGGGGAAGAGAAAGGCACAAAAGCCAAGCTCTCCAGTACTACAAAAGAGATAGGCCAGAACGTCCATCTGGGCGTAGGAATAAGCAACTGCATGATGGGGCCATCAATCTCCAATGGTGTAGAATCCATGGCTCAAACAAGGGTTTCCACCAAGGACATCTCTGAGTACATACCTCCCACTTGACCTGATGTGTAGCCTCAACAACTCACCAAGAACCAAAAGTATCAATCAAGGATGTTGTTGTTTCCAAAGGGGATGGTATCCAACAAAGATATCGTGCATGCACTAGTCTGAATGAAGTATGATGACCATGAATTTTCCCACAGTTAGAGGTAGGACAATAGTGCATATCCCACAAGATTGGTCGAAGGAGTTAGACAAAGCTGGGTTGCTGGGGTTAATCAACATGCCCCACTTTGGGCGACTGAATGAGGAAAATGCATACATCAAGCATATTTTGGCCTACTTTCATGGTGGTACATTATGTCTAGATACACCAGTCACAATCACAGTTGATTTAATCTTTGACATCACAGGGATACCGAAATATGGGCCAAACCCATCGCAATATTTTTTAGGAAGGGGCATTGATAAGCGGATTTCTGCAAGGCTGAAGAAGAAATACGACTTGCATCAGGATGGGTGGGCTAACCACATTGATAGCATTAATGATCGGGCAGTGCGTATTGGCACATAGATTCTAGCAAGCAAGATCGTAAGGAAGAATTTCCCTATCCAATGCACTTCGAGGGTGATTGTGTGTGCGGATCAATGCGTAGAGGGGGTGCAAATGAATTGGTCACTCTTCCTTATGAACCAGTTGGTGGAGGATGTGGTGGAGGTCCAAGAAGGAGAACACACCTTTACATATAGTTGGTTGTTGATTTTAATTGCACTAGTGGCTTGGATGGAGCCTGTTGATTACCAAGGTATGGATGTTGAAGCAATTAAGGTGTACAAGAGTGCACGATATCAAAATCTGTGGTGGGTTGAGGAAGATACAAGATAAGAGGATTACGCTATCCAATTTTGGGTCTTTTGGGATGCACTACAGGTAGTAGCTTCTAAATTACCCCACCTACCATAGGAAACCATAGTAAAATACCAGAGGATCACTAGGTTCGGAATCGAGCCACACACCATTCATGTCCAGGAACGACACAACCCAAACAAGTAATGGTTGTTGATGCCTTACAAATTATCCAATGAAGAATTGGACATGATTTTGAATGATTGGCCTACAGCATGGTGAGAACTAGTCAGTGCCGAAGAAGTATCGATGAGGCTGCCAGCAGATGCACCTGAAGATCCCATACGAAAAGATGACTAGCACAAATCTGATGTAGAATCGTCGATAGAGACACCCATTGATCCAAAAGTTGAGTGCATACTCGAGGAAATATGAACAAAGAGGCACATAGATCAGGGCATAAGTACTAGCACCATATCAGCAATGGAAGAACAACTGAACTGGCTTGTCAAGGCTATTAATGATGCAATTGATGTGGCTGCAAAGAAAATGAAGAAATCGACACAAGAAGGATTTGTCGAGGTAAGAACCAAACTGGATTCTGTATATGATATTGTTTCAAAAATAGCACCAAAGAGTGCGACTGTGCAGGAAATTGTGTCAATCAGTGAAAATCCCTAGACTAGGAATGTTCAAATTCCCTCGATTGTGATTGACGGTGAAACCGAGGACTTGGATACCTCGCTACAACAGCTTCCAAGTATATCACTAGATATCAAGTGTTGTCCATGTAGACATTGGTACACATGCAGCACATTTCCAACCAGGAGTTGGTAGAAATATAGAAGGACATCATCATTTCATTTCTACAATAGCAGGAGAAAGAAGAGGCGACACACAAGGAAGTCGACAAATTGCGGAGCGCAAAGGAGAAACTGATGGAAGAAACAGTGCGGTAGATAAAAGCATTGAATAAAGCGCAAGAAGAGCTGAAGATGAAAACTATAGGGGAGATCACAGAGTTGAAGAAAGAAATGGATCGACTCATTATTGAGAAGGCCCACCTTTTTGACAGTTGAGTGCAAGTAAAAGAGGTAGTTGCGAATTCCTGTATGCACATCGGTGAAAACACCGTAGCATTGGATGTAGTCGCAAAATCAAAACGGATTGGGGAAATTATTGTGTAGTTGCAGCAAGACAACAATATTTTGAATGCTTTGGTGTATCCAAACACACCACCAGGAAAAATTGTTGAACAGATGGGTGTCATTGAAGAGATGACAGCACAATTTGAAGAGATGGAACAGGACACAATGAACATCACTGAGGTGACAACCCAATTTTTGGGAATAATTGTCCAAGACAAATAGTTAGAGCAACTGACAAAGCACTTGCATTAAGCAGAGGGCCAGCTAGCGACACTGAAGATGGTATTAAGAACAATGCCACCAATTTTTCAGATTACGCAGTCCATAAAGTTAAAGGAGTTGCAACAACAAGTTGGAAAGGATCATGAGTGATAGTGGAAGCGCAATGAACATATAGACGAGCTCCAAGAGATTGGAGCTCAATTGTCAGTGAAAGTAGCCACTGCGCTACAGGATATGTGGGAAGGCAAAAAGGAGGTGACTGCAAAGTTCATGGATTACCCACTGAAGCAGCATTTCCTAGGAATTCAGGACAATCTAGTTGCATGGTATTATGGATGTTGCACAAGAGAAAAAGACACTGCGCAAGGGGAGAATGGCGTGCAAGGTGGAGAATATAATATTTTGTATATTTTGTGTCATATTTTCATACTTTCACCATATTTTGTGGATATTGGTCATGATTTTGTAGAATCAGTTAAGAATTAGTTAGGAATTCATCCAAGTGTACCTTGAATGTAAAGGCACAAGCCTATAAATATAAGTAGAATTGCAAGTGTCAAATAGACTTGAAGAGAGGAATTAGAGAGCACTCGATGATTTGTAGTTGTTTTGAAGATCCTATTGTTTTGTGTGAAAGTAATATGACAAGAGGAAGTTTATATGAATCACTATGTTTTCTATGTTTTACTATTTTACTATTTTCTGCGGCCCAATAATGAATGTCAAGTGAATCTGCAATATGGATCTATGATGCGATGTTTTCTTTCCTTAAATGATGTCATCTTGTTAGATATGTTTTGCACAGTATTATGTTGAAGCATGTTATGACTGAATGATGCGATCTATCTAAGAATAATGATGAATGCTTCTGTGAATGATAATAAGTAATCAGATTTGTTCATGTTGCGCATTGTTGGTTAAATAGGTAGATGCATATCTTCCTCTCCTATTCTGCGGAAACTTGGTTCCAATAGATCTCCCTTGAATTCCTTGGTTGAGACCTCATCCACTCTATGGGTGTTGTTGGACGGGGTAAAACCTATCTAGTTCAATGCTCAGGGAGATCACGGTGGCTTGAGGGTTGACAGAGCGGAACCCCTATCGACTGGGTTTTGTTGGCTGGGTTTGTGTCAAAAAAAAACAGAAGTTTGTAATAATTTAAAATTAACAGAAGCATGCACACATTTCTGAAAACTATGATAATATGGCTTTTAAGTACATACATACCGTGGTGGGAACATTCTCTGGGTACATCACACCCGGAATAGTCCTAAGACCGCATAGTTTCAATCCCCAGGAATTATGTGGAAACCCAATGGCTCATGGTGCTTCACCAAATGTATCTAGTATTGGATTACAGTAATATATGTAGTCAGAGACATTTGGTTCAAAGTTTGGAAATCTATTTGGTGGTTTGAGTGGGTTTGGTTATGATATGACGATTCAAGACTACACTACTAGTCTATATCAGATCAATCCAAACAAAATAAGAGGCCAATGAATCTACAAAATTAGAAATTGAAGGTGTTCATTATTTTCTTAATTAACATTAGGAAGAGACATAATCTTAATTCACTGATCATAATATATAATACTAAAATATTACTAGAATTTGCATTCTAATCGGAGCATAGGTATAAAAGTAACTTAATAAATTGCAAAAGATTAAGTGCATAGGTGTAAATAATATCAGAGATAGTTTATCAAATAATTTACATCATCTTATAGATCTTTAGAAGCACAAAAATAACTCCAAGGGTTGCTAGAAACCTCAAGAATGAGGAAGAGATCAATTACATCAGAGAAATCTCTAATAGGTGGGGTCTGCAACACATAGAGAACGAAGATCTGAGATATCATAAGAGGACTTGCAATAAAATTCAATGAATAGGGTTGGAATCCTTTCCCATAATGGTAAAATTGATCCACATAATATTGATGTTCAACAGTGGCACATATCCCATCTGTGATTAGGGGCACATCTCCTAAGTATGAGTAAATCAGAGCTCTCAATGCAAAGCAAAAAATGTCAAAAGATGTGAGAGTAGTGCACTCCTCTTCTTTTATAATATTATTAGACATCTGGATACATTGAATGTGGATACCTTCATCACTCATGTGCCCTCCGTTACTGATTTTAGAATCTATGATTTTGCCTTCTTTTCCCTTGCTTTGTTGCCTTTCCGCTTTGGATTGCTTTTCCCACTTTTGGAAACATCCTGCTTTTCCTAGATTTTCTCTGATTTTCTTGTTATTTTCACTTATTTTCCTCTTCTTTCCACTTTGTGTCCTTGCATGTCTTTCCTTCCCACCTTTTTCTTTTCTACTGCATTCTATCTTCTGTGGATTTGTGGATTTTTTCTTGATTTTTTCCTAGTTTCCATTTGCTATGACAACTCACTGGGTCCACTAGGCCTCATGCACCCACCTTGGCCACCTGGCACATCCACCTAATTCCAAAATTAAATATTATCACAAATATATTACAATCTTACATAACACTTTAATCCTAAGTTTTAAAAATTAAATATCGTGGCAAATAATATATATCAAAATTGATCCCTTCTCATGTTAGGTTTATGCCAGGATAATTAGGGGTTATCTAAGTGATAGAGTAGTCATGAAGACCTCATGGAGGGGAAATTACATACTCATTCTATAATCAACCACTTAGGTGCCTTCATCTCCTCTTATCAAATCATGATATCATCTTAAATGAGGTATTTCCTCTTTCTATCACCCATCTCTATAATATCTATATTATTAAGATGATCACATTTACCATTTCCCATTGTCTTGCAAGTGGAATTTTTTTTATTTTTAAATCGTTAAATACTTCCCAACATCAAATAAGTTTGATTTTTCTTTTAAATGTCGAAAATTTTCCCCAATTTCAAGTAAACTTGTGAGTGTCAACTACAATGGACCTCCATGCTTTTGTATCCCATCGACTTCATGCAAAATCCTTAGTAACACCCATTTCCATTTCAACATCTCTTTTTTTCATATGTTTTACTCTTTTATCCCATTCTTATAATTTTCTTCCAAGTCCAAAAAAATAGTACTTATCCTCTTTGACCCTACTCTTATAATTTTCTTCTCAGTAATTTTCTTCTAATTACGAAAGAGAAATGTTTTCTAATACATAGAAAACAATAAACAAAAGCCACATTATGACGAAACAAGCACATTGATACATTCAAATAAATAATAATACTATGTACAACCCTACTAACATTTAAGTAAATGATAGAAGAAAAATGTTTAACTTTTTTCAAGAAGAAAAACATTGTATCTTGCTGTTCACATAGAATTTAAGATACAAATATAGTATGATCAAAACACTGCCCAAATATATCATAGCCTCATAATGTTATAAAAAATACATATCTGTCCTAACCCATTAGAAACTGTTGAATCAAGATTCAAACTTTTCCAACAAAGTTCATATAAGTGAAAATTACAAAACTACTAACAACAATATGTAATAATAATAACAACAACATATACACAATACTATTCTAAGAACAACGTGACTCAAAAAAACTTCATCACTGAGTAATAGATGAAGACTAAAACAAAAGATTTAGTAAACCTGATATGTGCCTTTGGACAACACTCTACCATACATGTATTCCTCATAAAAAGTACCCCTTCATTTAGTCCAATTTCCTTCTTAGACAGAGTATCAAAAATAGGGTTTAGTTGATGAAAATGTGTCTACATGAATTATATTGCACTCTAGTTTGTAGCTCTCGTATTCTGAATTTCCATTATTTAAGGATGGATATTTGCAAATCAGATGCCCCATTAAACTAATCCACAATTACTCTGGAGTCTCCCAAAGTCTATAAAGAGTCAATACCCACTATAAAATCAAACTTTAACACAATCCAAAGAAACAATATTTCCCCTATGGTGTTCGTACATTCATCACATCCCATCCAAATGTGGTAAATTTTTCTTTCATTGTATATGAGACTTATACCATAGCCCCTAAGACCCAAATTAGAAGCTCCATCAAATAATTCATCAGGAACATCACTCAAAATATAAGGGAAATTAATGATCCTCAAATATTTCTCAATGTGAATTGAATGCAATTCTTGATAAGATCCCTATAATTTTGAGCTTATAATGAAAATACTTATTCTATCATTTTCAAATATGATCAAATTCTCGCTTCTTCAAATTCCCCATATAGAAAACAGAGGAAGTGCCTTGAACCTATAACAATTATAAACCCAATGAAAAATATTTTCTTCAAAAGAGTGAATACCCCAATTGATTGACAAATTGAAATTGTTATGGAGAAAAAATTCCTATGGATTGGGGTGGACCACAATAGACAATATACACCAAAAATCAATCCATTCTTAGGCATGCTATATATAAATGAAACTAAACACTAAGGGATAAGAGTCGTACCTTCAACTAGGCGTTTGAAGAAGATGCTCATTGAGCTCTCGATAGAAAATTGTCCCTGCACTTCATCCTCAACAACAAAGAGATGTACAAGCATGATATATCAAGTGTTAGTGTCTAATATAGCATATTCAATTCAAACATGTATACAAATTAATTTCATCCATGGATACAAATATTCATAATTACACATGCAATTGGACGAGAAATGGATATTTCTATTAATGTAAACATAGATACAAATAAAAACCTATGTCGGAACCTCGTCGGAACAGAGAAACTGAGTCCCTCCACCTAGGCCTCCACCACTTGAATCCTCCATACAATGGAAATCTCACAAAGACAAAGGAAATAGTGGGAAAGAGCACTAATCGCTTCCTCAAGGACAAAGGGATGTAGACTCAAGCATACAAGAATGGGGAAAATTTTTCCTATAGTCTCTTTACTCTCCAAAAATCTCCTCCTTCAATGCTTTACAATATCTCAATATATAGTCCCTCAATAGAAAATGAAAGGTCGAATCGGAGCGTATCTCAGCATATGGACAGCCAAGGATCAAGTCATTCGCTACTTGATGAGGAAGACTCCAAATATTTTTTATTTTTGAGCATAAAACCTGACGTATGTAGGTGATAGTGGTGTAAGATGCGTGTACACGGGTTGTAGACTTGTGACCCACGTGTATATTAAAAAAGAGTTTTTAAGAGGTTCAATTAGAGCATCAAGACAATGGTGAGAAAATGGGGTATAGTGAGTTTGCATAGGGACATGGAAAGGCCATCAAATCATGATGTATCAGGTGGAAAATAACGTTATAACAAATTTCCCCTAATGTGTGAGGTCAGAGGGGTACATGATGGCCGAAATACATTATAAAAGTCCTAGGAGTGGAGTAATGAAGAACCTAGTGGAAGATCCAACCACTCGTCAGTATAATACAATGATAGATCTCTACATATGAGTGCAGATATGAAGTATACATAAAAGTCCCGGATACATATCAATACAATGGCCATGAATAGGCATAATAGACATATGTCATGAGTGGTCATCGCCATGTACAATATACAGTGAAGTACGGTCTCCATACTGAATGAAGATATTTGCTACATAAAAAAGGTACACTGAACTCTGGTCAAGAGAACTGAAATATCATAAATACTGACATGATCAAGGAAGTAGCATATATGAAATGCCACCAATATGTGATGCCTTATACACAAACCACCCCTAGTATATGTTCCATCGCATGAATACATGTGTTGGGGTTGAACATGATGGACTATTTCCTAATTATTGGTCATTGATATATACCATTAACGGACGTGATACATCCCACTGATAATGATAATGGGAATCAAGGTACAAAGTGCATTCAATCAAGTGTGAATATATGTGTTGAGGTAGAACACTTGAAAAAGTTCATCGATTAGGGGGCATTGATGTATTCCCAAATATGTCGATGGCGAGAGGACCTATCACTGACGAATGTAAGCCTCAAGTTACTTAATGGACACTAGATCCCTATTCCATAATAAATGATTTTACCGATGGAATGGAAACCATTGGAAGGAGGGACTTAAGGAATACCCGATCAACCAACATGAGGTACACAACAACAATAGATAATTTGGAAGAATTCGGATGAAACAGATGTGCATGAACTAGTGACCAGTGTATCAGGAACTGTCGACATGAAGAGTCAAAATAACTGAGGAATGGTAGACTCAAGTTAAATACTTCCTTTGAACAAGAGAATAAGGAAGATGGAGACACATAGGTAGCATAGACTCAAAATAAAAACTAGGAAAACTCCGTGACATAGGAGGCATCAATAGAGGCTCCATAGGGACTGGAAGCATAACCAGTCAGTGGAGAAAGCTCAGAATAACCAATATAGTTCCAAAGGTCATACTAGAATCCCAACCAATTATGAATAGACTCGTGGACTGTGCTCCATTCAAAGGCAACACGACAACTTCCAATAGAGAATAATATCATTTCCCATCTGTATTTTTATGTTTTATGATTTTTTTTGTCATTTTCATGTTAAGAAGCTTGAAAAGAATAAAATTGCTTATATTACAATGATATAGTTGATTTACCACACCTAGTGAATCACACTTGTATGGACTTCCCCTATCCCTCTGCAGACTCTTTGGACCCCGTGGACCTTTTTTATACCTTTGATGTTTCCAAGATCATCCCTAAAAACATGCTTAAATTGTTATACATGACTTTTAAACCCTTTCTCACGTATATACACGGGTTTGACCCCTAAAACCGCGTACATTAGGATGTGTGCAAAAGGCCAAATTATTTTGGAGTTTTCCTTGATGTGGATCTGACTCACTTGTCTCCTGGCCTTTCATATGCCTTGAGATTGCTCGAATTCGACCCTTCATTGCCCCATTGAAGAGCTATATATGGAACCCTTTGGATACATTGAAGCATATATGAGAATTGAGAGCAAAGAAACTATAGTCCATTGTTACTGGAACGTATACTTGAGTCTGCATCCCTTTGTCCCTGGGAGCACTTTTGTGTGCTTCCCAAACTTGCCTTTTTCTTGTGAGCTTGCTATCGAGAGATGGAGGATTGAAGTGGTGGAGGCCCAAGTGGGGGATTCAGTTTCTCCGATTCGTAGACGTGCTGACATAGATTGTATTCATTGTAATCTCTAATTTTGTATTAATAGAAATATCTTTTCCTATCTAATAATGTATGTTTGAATGAATATTTTATCCATGGATGATTTCAAATGCTTATATGTTATTGATTATATATGCTAGATTAGATCTAACACCAATATATATAGCATGCTTGTCTTGTTTACTGATTGTTGAGGAAGTAATTTATCAATTCAAGCTGGAGCTGGAAAGCTTAACAGGGATCTACATCAACCATCCAGAATAAGGTACGAATCAAGATCCTTTAGTGTTAGATATTTGATTTCTCTTTCATATTGGAAAGGATTGATTTCTGGAGTCAAGCTATCTATTGTGGTACCCCAAGCCATAGGAATCTCTCTCTGTAACAAAATTGGTGACTCCACTGTGGAGTTCCTAGTAGTTATAGTTTGGGGGTTTCTATCGGCATTCAATGATTTTGAATTGCTCTTATTTATCTGTTTGTGTGTCGGGTCTAGGGGCATGTTTTCCTAGTAGTGTCTGATTGGTGTGAAGTTTGTCTCAGCTTGTCTATTTTCCTTTATTTTTATGCACTTTTCTTCTTGTACGCGAGTTTTTAACTCACAATTGCGTATATACGCAGTTTTTACTAATATATCCGCATACGTACACGGGTTTACTGCGAACAGTCACATATTCCCTTAGTTTTACATTCTAGAGGAAGATTGATTGTTGTTGGGTGAATTTTGATGATTGTTGAGTCTCCTTTGACACTGCTAGAGTCTGTATACACCTTTGTTTCTGACCAGAGACACTTTTTTAGGGTAAATTTCTTTTTGAAAGAATGCTCTTGTCATTGCATTTTTGATTTTTTGTTTTGGGATTAGTGCATTAGATTTCTTTTACCATAGTACTTTGTGTGAGTGTTGTTTGATTGTGCTTGTTGAGTCTGGGGGTAGTAGAATCATTATTTTTCTTTAGTATCTCATTTTTATTTCAAAAAATCCAAAAATATTTGCTTCCTTGCATCATTATGCATTTCATTTTGCATTTTGCATGGTACTTGCACTAGGTTTGCTTTGAAGTATTAGTCAGGATTTCATATAGGAACGATTGCACTTATCATTTGAAGAAAAATTTTGCATTTCACGTAGTAGCATACCCTATTTTCATTGGACACAATGCATTTGCATTGATTGTTAGGTGTGCATTTGGCTTCATGTTGCGTCATAACACCACTAGTTACAGAGCCATCTACCTCTTTTGAGTAATAAATACAAATAAAATCAACGCTTAATTAAAATGGATTACACTATTTTCTTTGATAGGGTACACCAACAAGATTAGGTTTTAGGGTCTTGGAATAGTTCATTGTGAGTAAATTCTCCAAGACCACTAAAAAACAACATGTATGTGTCTATCCAGGTGAGAGTGTGAAATTCCTTGGTATAATTAGTGTTTCTCAGGATCCTCCTCTCAAAAGGGAGTTAAGTATAAGTCAGTGTGAGCAGTTATTGATTAGGATGACCCCTAGTCATAACTGAGTAGCACCGGAGATATTTCCACGATTGTATTCCTATCTGTGGGCTCTTTCGAGAGTTTTGGGATTTTCCACCCTACCCCACTACTACATTTCGATCCAAAATCCGACGGAAAATTTCGACGGCGCGTGGATTTCCTTTTTTAAACCTACCAAAAATCACAAAGATATTTTTTTTTTTTTTAAAATGTCTCCATAAGCGTCACTTAAGCGACGGATAGCCTCATAAGAGTCACTTAAGCGACGGTGCCTTGAGTGAGCCGTCTCTTAAGCGACGCTTATGAGGCTATCCATCACTTAAGCGACGCTTATGAGACCTATCCTACCTAGAATTTCCCATAAATTTCTACCTTGATATCAATTTCCCATAGATTTCTACCTTGATATCAATTTTTGAAGTTTTGTTTTCCAGTTTTTCAACTCATCTCAAAGGCCTTGAAGAGATATCCATGATTATTTTATGATGCTTTTTATGTTTCTACATATATAATTTCTTATTTTCATAGTAATATAAAATAAAGCTATATGACATGATCAACAACTCCTTGGATAAAAAAATGCATTGGATGAAAGCAATGGGTGGCAAGGGCGCCTTTCCA
>LPNX010016479.1:213094-265970 GCA_001517045.1 Pseudotsuga menziesii | reverse complement strand
GACCCTATATGAAGCTTCTAAGGACCAAGGTCCATGAATAAGGACACAAACCATACAACATGGTATGTGTTGGACATCATTGTCCTCGTAGTGGTATGAAAGTGTTAATATGAGTTTTTGTGCACTATGAATGAGTCTCAAACCATGGTTGGGAGAGAAATTGATGCATTTATGCTCTAAATTATGACTAGTAAGCTAATAGGCCATGATAAAGGCCTCAAACCACAAAATATATGATTTAAAAAGTATGTAGAAATATGCTGTTTAGTATAACTCTGTCTTCAAAATGAGGGGGTTGGCAACCTCGACATAGAGGAACCCCGATATGTATGAGGCTTTTATACTCTATAATTAAAATATTTGACATATTGAACATAAGTTGTCAGTAATGGGATCCAATTTCAACATGGTGTTAGGTAATTTACGAAACGACTGAAACCAAACATCATCCGGCCTGATGCAAAAGCTCTAATGACATT
This sequence comes from Pseudotsuga menziesii, assembly GCA_001517045.1. Taxonomy (NCBI): domain Eukaryota; kingdom Viridiplantae; phylum Streptophyta; class Pinopsida; order Pinales; family Pinaceae; genus Pseudotsuga; species Pseudotsuga menziesii. Next base: position 265,491 of record LPNX010016479.1, on the reverse strand, counting down.
CCACTATGAGTCATATTGCTCAGTCTTCCTTAAGAAGTTTGGCCATTAACAACCTTTACCATTATTGACAATTATGTAGGCACTTTCATCTCCATGGCTTCGAAAACTAATCATTATACTTCCATTTCATATGCAAGGTTTGCATTTATGCATATTTGAGCATGGTCATATGTGGTGGTAAAAAATCATCTTCAACACCAAAAGGAAAGCTTAGAATCCCTCTTGGACCTACAACTAAAACACCATTGGGTAATTCCAACAAAGGCTTCTTACGATCTTCAGCCTACACCTTCAAAAATCGTAACTCCATTAGTGCTAGAGGGTAGTGGATGAGTCATTATTATTGCCACATCTCAGGAACCATCTCCCCTCCCATTGATTTCCATGAACAAAATTCTAATTGAATTGAGAAAGAGGATACATGAATCCGAATCTCGAGGTCACCAAGAAAGGGAACGAGCTTTATTGTCCTCAATGGATGTAAGAAAGAAATTGATGATGATAAAAATTCAAACAATGCTACAACTAGACAAAAGTTAAAAAATTACAAAAAAAAAACAAATAAATGAATTAGTATAATCTATATATTCAAATGCATGGTCATATTGAAATTCATACAAAGATTGTACTTGTGTATACAAGGTTCTCCCATAATTTATATAGTTCTTATTTCTCAACATAAACATTACCCATAACTTTATCAATGGATAGGATAATTCCCTAATAAAACACACTTTTAGTCACTTTCAAGTTTTCGTGACTGAAAACTATAGTTGAAGGATGAACCAACCACCAAATTACTTGCATCACATTATGGCGCCAATCTCTACTTCATTTCCAGTAGTCTTGTTGGGGAAGGGCGAAATTCTATATTTCAGAATTTCGATCAACTTTTTCTGCTGCGGATCGAGGTCGGCATGTAGTTTTTGTTATAGTTTGTGAAAAGCTGGTTTCCAAGATCCCGGATCGAGTATCTTCAAGGGTATTTTATTTAGGGTTGGGGGCGAATCCGAAATCGACCCAGGGCCAAATGGGTTTTCCGATGGCGGGAAGATCCATACAGATGAGTATAGCTAGCGTCCTGTTTATTGTTATTTGCTAATGTCTGTAATGGGTTTTATTTACCTGGAAGCTATTTGCACACATACCCTAAAGGTGGAGAATTGACTGTGAAGGTGAACTCTCTTATTCGACTTTGATTAATCCATTGATTTTGTCTTGTCTTATACGACGCCGTGTAGATAGGTGGAAGGCCAGGAAAGCAACGCCAAAAGGTCCCTACCAGTTTCGAGTTTTCTTTCCTTCGCCCCTTTAAAGGAGGTCAGGGAGAGCGGGAGAGCGAGACGGTGCATTTTTATGGGCGGATCTAGCAGCAAGAATCCACAAATCCAGCAGCAAGAATCCCATCTATTCGAAATGGCGATGACTAAAGCAAAGGAGATCGTTTCCTCTAATTCGCTCGTGGTTTTTAGCAAGGCATTCTGCCCCTATTGTACATAGGTCAAAGAGTTGTTTAGTAGTTTGGGTGCCAAGACGAACGTGATAGAGCTGGATACTGAAAGTGAGTAGTGCTGCATACTAACCCTTTGCCATGGGATGCATTACTTTTTATCTACTTCCTCAAAAATTTGTGGGTTAAATTGATTCGGTTATTTTTGGGGAAATTATTTAGTTTTTTCCTAGGAACTTGTTGGGTTGTTGGGATGTTTTACACTAGATCGTATCTTATGGTGGTCCACCTGAGCATTGATTATATTGAGGTGACCTTAGTTGCCTTACCTAGGATATAGAGGGGGTAATTTGTAGGGGTTATTCTGTAGGTTTCCCGACCAGGTTGGGGTCAGACAACATAGTTGCTTTATGAGTTGAAGCTGAGGGCCACAATAATTGGTTACGAACCTCCACTTGTTGTGTATGGGATTCTCAAGCCTCTCCTAGGAAAGACATACCTACTTCATTTAGGAGCTCACTTATCTTACCCTTGATTGCTTGTCTTTGGCTTTATATTTTATTGGTGTATGCTCTATGCACGTTAGCTTGCCTAGGGTTTGCATAATTAGAGAGTATTTTTGAGTCATTCTGGATTCGGGTGTGGCTCCTCACTGTTCTCATCGTTTAGCAGGAATTTCACCTTCTACATCTCCTCCTCCTTTGGGAGAGAGAAACAGAAGGTCCAGGTGGACTACTTCATACATTGATTCACACACGATGGGAGATCATGAAGATGACACTCCTAAGTTTCCTTCTCCACTTCACGATGTGGAGGACAAAGAGTTTAATCCTACATTTGATCCTTCACCTGATTTTCCTACACATTCTGGGTTTGATCCTTCACATGATAGACCTACTCACTCTATATATGATCCCTCATTCACGGGTCACTGGTATTGGATGCCGGGCGATGAGACTCATCATGAACCTACAAGCACTAGTTATGGTAGTTATGGTATGTCTGGTATCCCCACACATGATCTAGAATTTCATGTTGAGTCAAAGTTTGAGCTTAACACTACGCCTGGGGGCACTCCTATTCCTTACCATGTGGAGAGGTTTGGGAGCACGAGTCACATTGCACCTTCCATCCCGGCGGTGGAAGCTACATCACATATTCCTCCTAGACTTGGTGTTAGCAATCCTATTAGGATACCAGATCCAAGATGAGTGACTATAGGGAACACCACATACATAATTTCACATGTCCCTTTGTCCTCTATTCCTTGTTCTTCGAATGCTATTCCTCGCCCTCATTCACGTGGTCCTTCGGGATGAAATGTTGCTACGAGTCATGTCTGTACTGCTGCTACTCGCACAGTTGTGTCTCAGAGTCAAGCACCTCCTGTTGTTTTAGGAGGTCATATTCCTACTTCTGTAAATCATGCTACTAATTCTGGAGCATATATTCCTACTTACGGAGTGTCTCATGGGACATCTCATGGGATTTCTTATGGACCTTATTATGGGATGCAGTATGGATAGGGTTATTCACCTTATGGGTACAGGTATCAACAACCCACTTACTCTTCAAATTATGGATTTGCAACCCCACATAGTCAAGGTACACCACATTATGGTGCTTCCATGCCACCCTACACAAGTCAAACGGGAGGAGGTCACTATGGCCAAGGACATGGTGGTTATGGTAATCAGGCTTATGTGAACCAAAATTATCAAGGAGCAGGGCATCGACCTCCTCATCCTAGGCTCCCTTTCCTCACAACACTAAATCTTCCTGACTTGTCAAGACTGACGAACGATCCTGTATCTCATGACCCGGCTTGGCTGGCTGTCCCTAATAAGCTTCCCTCAAACATCCCCAAATTCAAGGGAAAACCAAGAGAAGATCCAAGTGAACATGTTACTACATTTCACCTATGGTGCTCTTCAAATTCATTACATGATGATTCGATCTGTTTAAGGCTGTTTCAATGCACCCTTACAGGGCTTTCCATGAAATGGTATATAGAGTTACCTAGGGGGACATTTGCTTTGTTTGATGACCTAGCTATGACTTTTCTCAACCACTTTCAGCTACCAGTGCGTTACGATGTTGGTACGAAACTCTTGTCGACATTTCAGCAGGATACTAGCCACGCATATCTCTGACCATATCCAAGAGTGGCGTAGACGGAAGAGATTGATTAAAGCCTTCATACTGCCGGAGTTTCTCCTTGAGTGGTTCCTTAAATCATTAATTCCTTATATAGCGAAGGATGTTTCTACATCTAGAGTTCAAAACAAGGAACAAGCCATTTTTAGGGCGCAGGAATTAGACTTGATTTATGCTCAATCTGGTTTGTTATATGAGATCATTCCTAATGCTCCACATTCTAGTTTCGACCCTAAGGTTAAACTTGGACCACATGCCGATGGCATTGTTGGTTGTATGAGTACCAAGCCTATGGATTCAGTTGTGAAACAGGTCAGTTAATTATCTATCAACCAATCTGCCTTGGGACAAGCCACAGCTTTGTCTCAACCCACCCAAACGGCGAGTGTGCTTTCAGTGCAATCGTCAGACTAGAAGGGTAACCAACAACCCGAAAGGAATAAAAAGAAGGGTAAAAACAATCGTAAGGGTGGGAATAGGAATGAAAATGCCAACTCTAATGACAAGAACGCCCGAAATGTTGGGGGGACAAGCAGCCTAAACGTAAGGTTAAATTTCCTTGCAATTTGTGTAAGGAATACCACCTCACTCACTTATGCCCTCGGATTGATGAAGCCTCAATATTCATAGCACAGGGCCCAGCTGTGATGACCAACCCTTTACCTCATAATCAAAACATGAACTCAAGGACCCATGATCAGTCTAGTGGTGATCAAGATCCGCTGAAGTCTAGTGGTCATGGTTGCATCAATATGGTTCGTGCTACTAAAGTTGTGACTCGTGTGAAGGACTATGGTTCATCACAACCCGACCTTGGAAAGAAACCTGATCCACCTGGGAGTGCTTTGCATATTGAAAAACTTGTGGATAAACCTGAAGTTGCACCTCGCATTCCTAAGGGAGTCCTTAAGTGTTCGAGGCACAATCCTAATTCCCAAGGCACCGAGAACTATTCTGTTGTCGAAGATTTGGGCCACACTCCTTATGTGATTTCTGCACTTGAAGTACTTCAAAGTTGCCCTAGGTGTGAACGATGATAATTCTTCCTCTGTGATCAAATTTGAAACCGTGGGACTTCAGCCTCGCTTGCCTTACTATGTGTCTCTCTTAATTCATGTAGAATGTCTTAACATGACCGTCAAACGCATTGTGATTGACGAAGGAGCTGCTGCTTTCATGATGTCTTTGGCATGTTGGAAGGGTTTGGGTTCCCCTAGGTTATCTAAATCTGGTACCATGTTGACTGCTTTCGATGGAAGATCGTTTCGACCACACTACATTATTCCTTCTCTTAAAGTCCATTTGGGAGGGAAGACTGTTGCGATAGAGTTCGAGGTGGTTTATGCGCCCCTTGACTACAATTTTTTGCTGGGTAGGAATTGCATGTACAGTATGCAAGTCGTAGCTTCTTCTCTATTTCGACTTGTATGCTTTTCATTTAATGGGAAGATAGTTACGATTGATCAAACATCATTCAAGAATTTTCCAGTTACCGCATCTTCGGGAGCTTCCATCCTGATTGTAGAGCACTCTTAGCCGGCAACTGGGAGTGTAAGTGTTGGCATGTATCCATCCCTTATGGGAAGCTTTAGTTGTCCTGCACCTGTTTTTATGATAGGGTCTAGTTCTGGTGAGGCTTCGTCATCAGTAAGATCAGAGTCTTTTCACACAACCTATATGGAAGATCCTTGGGTTCTTCCTACATCGAGTCCTTCGAATGAGCCCATCGAGATGAACGTGTCATTACCTACAACTATGATAGCTCACCAAGCTAATCTTCTGTGTGTTGCAGATCCTATTCCTTCCTCTTTATGGATGGACGAGGAGGACCCATATGTACTACCTGCATGGGCAGTTTAGTCTTCTCACACACATGACTGCCTTGATAGGGTTTTTCCTTCTGATGAGGCTATTATTGAGGCTATGTTTAGGGTTGAGCCACCTTGGGAAGAATTGCATCATAGATCTTATTTTCTCCCCGAGCTTGACCATTTGGAGTGTGAATACTATAGGGAGATTCTTAGTGAGATAATTGGTAGTCTCATGGTTCCGTTAAGCTCTCCTGGTCCAATGGCTGATGGAAACATGGAAAATATATCTCCTACCATCCCTATCAATATCTCTCATGATCCTGGTAGGATTTAGAATGTCTATATTGGGGCAGAATGTTCCCATGCTGAGATTCAAGAGTACACTGAGCTGTTTAAAGAATTTTGTGATATATTTGCTTGGTCTTACGATGAAATGCCAGGTATCGACCCTTGCATTGTTGAACATGAGATTAAAACTTATCCCAATACTAAGCCTATTCAACAATGCTTGCGTGCATTGAATCCTAGGAAAGCACCTGCGATTAAGGAAGAGATAGAAAAACTGTTAAATGTCGGTTTTATCTATCCCGTTCTCTTGACGGAATGGATTTCAAATCCCGTTCTAGTTGATAAGAAGCAAGGAATGATTTGCATATGTACTGATTTTCGTGATTTGAATCGTACCTGTCCTAAGGACAATTTCCCTACACCATTTATTGATCAAATTTTGGATGAGTGTGCAGGAAGTAAGGTATTTTCCTTTATGGACAGCTTTTCTGGGTACAATCAGATACAAATTAAACCTGAGGACCAACATAAAACTGCCTTTATTTGTCCTTGGGGAACCTTTGCATATCGGAAGATGCCTTTTGGCCTTAAAAACGCTGGAGCCACTTCTTAGTGGGCTATGACCTTGATCTTTCATGATCTCAAATCGATTATTGAAGTCTTTTTGGATGACCTTGCTGCTCACTCTTGTATGAGGGTGCTTCATTCCTACCATTTGAGATTAGTGTTCGAAAGGTGTCGCCATTACTTGGTCAGGTTAAATCCTCATAAGTGCATCTTTTGCGTGAAGTATAGTCACTTATTAGGGTTCATTGTCTCCAAGGAGGGTATAAGAGTTGACCCTTTGAAGGTTGAGGCAATACTTCAATTGTCGCCCCCAAAAAACATTAGACATCTTCAATGTTTGCAAGGCATGGCAAACTTCTTATGGAGATTCATTGTCAATTTTTCCAATTTGACTAGAGGCTTTATGTTTCTTTTGAAGAAGGACACCACCTTTTGTTGGGATGAGTGAGCCCAGGATTCCTTCGATGCGCTTAAACGATCCTTAGCATCTGCCCCGGTGATCAGTCCACCCAACTATAGCCATGACTTTCTACTTTATGTGGCCGTGTCCATGGAGATGATTGGTATGGCTTTGGTTTAAGAGGATGAGGAGCTCCAAGAGCATGTCATATATTACCTGAGTCGAAACCTTATAGATGTGGAGATCCATTATTCCCATGTTGAGAAGCTTGCCTTAGCTACCATACATGCGGTTCAATGATTGAGACACTATATTCTCATTCGCCATACCTTGGTTGTAGCCCATGTCAATTCGTTTCAATTCGTCCTCACTAGAAGGATGATTGGAGGAAAGCATAATAAGTGGATTGTCATCCTGCAAGAATTCGATCTTGAGTTTGTTTCGGCAAAATTGAAGAATTCGTTAAGTTTTACAGATCTTATATCAGATTTCCCAAGCGAGGAGGAGGAGAAGGTTTGTGAAGATATGTTTGTCGGTGAGCACATATTTTTGATCTCAACTTTGGATCCATGGTATGGAGACATTATCATATATTTATAAACATTGAAGGTCCCTACTCACCTCTCACGGGATGAATGACAACGATTACGCCACGTATCCAAGAATTACCTCATAGTGGATAACACATTGTATTGTCATGGGGTAGATTCCATTTTATGTCATTGTTTAACTCACAAGGAGGTTGAGCTTGTGCTGAATGATTTCCATGGAGGGGCGTGTGGTGGTCATTTATCTAGGCTTTCTATAGCCCAAAAAATCTTGAGAGCAGGTTATTTCTGGCAGTCGATCTTTAAATATTGTGTCAACGTGGTCAATAAGTGCCACACTTACCACGTGTTTGCATGTAATATGCAATCGCATCCTGCCCCGTTACATCCCATTATCACCGCCGGTCCCTTCACTAAGTGGGGGCTTGACTTCATGGATTGCAACCCAAATTCAGCTAGGGGGCATCATCATATCATAGTGGCTATTGACTAATTCATGAAATGGGCTGAGGCTATGCCTACAATTAAATCCGACGATGAGACAGCTGCACACTTCATATTCAACCAGATTATTACTCGGTTCGGTATTTCGAAGGAGCTTGTCACTGACCACGGAAGGCACTTTCAGAATAGTATGATGGAAGAGTTGGCCTCAAAGTTAGGGTATAAGCAAGAGCATTCTTCTTCTTATTACCCTCAAGTGAATGGATAGGTGGAAGAAGTGAACAAATAACTCAAATCCATTCTCCAATGAACCATTGCACAAAGCAAGACCAATTGGCACATTATGGTATATCCTACTTTGTGGGCTTATAGGACCGTGGTTAAGACTGCCACCGGTTTTTCTCCATATCAGCTTATACATGGGGTGGAGTCTGTATTTTCAATTGAGTGTGAAATCCCTTCTTTGAAGCTAGCCATAAAACTCTTACCGAACACTTCCCCATTGGAGGAGCGTTTGGTCCATTTAGAGCATCTTGATGAGCAACACCAAGATGCTTTAGTGGCTCTAGAAGTGAATAAGCATCGCGTTAAGGTCCAGTATGATAAATATGTCTATCCAAGGAGGTTTAGTGAAGGAGATTTGGTCCTTTTGTGGGATCAGGATAAAGAACCCTTGGGGGCAGGAAAATTCAACCCCATGTGGCATGGTCCTTACATGGTTAAACGTGTGTTAGAGAAGGGTGCTTATGAGCTAGTACACTACAAGGGGATGGCCTTGGCGGAGCCTAGAAATGGGCTCTATATTAAAAAGTGCTATGCATGATTTTCAGCCAAGGCTGACAATGCTTTCGTTTCTTATGGTAGATGTCAATGGAGTCTTCCATCTTTATAGGATTCGCGGATGGTGCAAGCCATCACACTCAACACTCAGCCTCTGCTGCTTGGGTGATTTATACTCCTACAGGTCAGGTATTGTCTTCGGGAGGCGTATGTTTACGGCCCTCTTCAAATAATGTTGCTAAATATAGTGCCATTATCGAGCTTCTACGGGATGCCATTTCACATGGTGTTCTCTCTCTTGAGGTACGTCTTGATTCGGAGTTAGTAGTGTCACAGCTTAATGGCTTGTATCATGTTAGGGATCCAACATTATTACGGAGATTCTTACGTGTGAGATTGTTAGAACGAAAAATTGACAATATAACATACATACATGTTCCAAGAATTAATAATCAAGTTGCTGACTCATATGCTAACTACGTGTTAGATTGGCATTTGTTTCATAGACAATAAGCTCATCACAAACATAATTTTTTACACATGTAAATAAATAAATCAATCATCATAAAAAAAATTTCATTAAAACATCCAAAATGTGTTAATACATAGTGTCATAATACAAAAATGGGGCTCTCGAGCCACCAAAATATAAATACATGGTAGTACAAAATGTATCACTCCCAGGTATCTAAGCCTGTGGAGGAGGGGGGGTTCTAATCGTGGAATGTCACCACGGCTCTAGATATCCATATAAATAACCACACCCATGCTTATGGCACACCCACCACCTGACGCTGCATGGAATCAAGTAAGTCCTCGACTTGTGCCATGGGTACTCTATGTGTCAGCCTCATGAAGTTGGTATGAATGCTTTGGAGCATCCGCTCCACATCCACACCCGTAATGTCATCTCCTCTTCCCCTCTATCTATGATGAGGGAAGCCTTCAGGCCATCGTGGTCCTACATCTGCATGCATTTGATAGGATGTCACTATGTATTGTTACCCAAAAACATGTCTTTTTGATTCCATATATCAAAAAACATAAAAAAATTAAATAACTCAAAAATCTTAAAAAGAGGGTTGGGATTCATTACCAATGTCACCGTATGTCAATCCTAGTGGTAATGGCATGTAAGGGTCTCTCCGAAAATATATCCCCACATAGGGGTAATCATTGATGGAAACTATCTGTCGTCGCCACCATGGAAAGAAATTAGCTGGATAGGGGTTGGACACCCTACCTCCACCCAATCTATGCATCACATTTTCCCAACATCGTTGGGCCAGATCTCAAACCCTGTGTAGAGGAACGTCAACTCTAGGGCTCAATCCCAGAACATGCTCAAAGAAAAACGTGCTCAGTATGCTACTGAAACCGAAGTTTCGTACTCTTCCCATATTGCACTCACTGAGCTGGTGTTTCATGTTGCCCAGTAGTGCATTGCTCCAATTGTACACCATGGGTCTCATGCACTCCACTGCATAGAACATCAGAGGCCGCGAGGCCTGGTGGAGTGAATCTAGCCCTACTATCCTACCCAATGTCAGTAGAATGGCCTTTAGGCCTAGCACCTGTATGGAGTTGGTTGGGATCTGACTCCCGACCTTCTTCATGTCCGGATAACAGTACACTACTATGTACTCATCTATGGTCAGGCCACCTCCGGGCCTGTGAGAGCATAGGTTCACCACTTCCCCCCATCAGGAAAGTCCAATAATAAAATATATGTCCTCCACTTCTATGGTGAGGGACATCCCGTCTATCTGGAAAGACTCTGAGTCTAGATCCCAATAGTCTACGAGCATCTGCAACAGTCTTGGTTTGGCCCTTAAGCCACCAAGACACCAAAAATTGTAGAGCCTGCATGCACGTAAAGCTTGTTGAGCCATTAGATCTTCCCTTACTGCGTCTTCTACATCCTCATGCTCATGTTCTCTCCATTATAGAACCATCATGCACATTGAATTCAATTTTGAGTCATTGGAACACTTAAAAAACCTTGAACGTGGCCTCATACCTGACTGTTTGCTAAACAACCGCGTATGTACGTGACTTTGAGGGCTTTTTCCGCACATATCCAGCCCTATACGCGGAAAAATCCTTGATTTCTGTATGGACTGTGGTGCGCACTTTAGAATGGCCTAGAATCCTTATTTGACCATGGAAAATTGTAAATTTTGCATGAAAATGAAAAAGCAGGGCATGGGTAATTACCTGGAAAAAACGGTAGTGGATTCCGGCGGCTGGATCTCCTGGAATTCGCTGTTGAAGTTCTGAGCTCAATTGGGTAAAAATTTCAAATGTTATATAATGTTTTGAACTTTTTACTATTTATAGAAATTTTGGAAAATTTTTACCCCCTTTTCTATAGTTTGGACCGTTTCTAATCCTATTGGACCGTTTTTTGAAAAATATATGATGTAGGAGACCTTTTTGAGCGCTTATTTCGACCGTTGTTTTCACCCGTTTGTGTCGATTTCAAGTACGATGTTTAAACTGGCATATAGGTTAGGCTTCACCACCATTTGCATTTTTTATGACCTAATGACCATATCATTATAACTTTAGGTACAAACCCATTCTATCAGGTCAAGGAACCTTCTTGTTGTTTTAGAAGTGGCATGATATGAATGGTAGAGCTTGACCTTACATGGGTACCCTAGTTAGCGCCTTATTTGCATTTCATGCCCATGCCGACACTTTGTCCTTTAGGGTGTGGGAGTTTGTTGTATAGTATTGCCATGACATTTCGCAAGAGCCTCATACTCCTCTTGATATTTTGTTGGCCTATTTCCCCCGAACTCCCTTATGTCAAGTTGTAATTGCATTATCATGAGCTTTGCCTTCCTTATTAAGCCTTATGCTGGCTTCCCTGACTTTGAGTGTCAACCATATAGCCCGAGCTTGTCTCATGTCTAGCCATGCAGAGCCATTTTTATATCCTTTGCAGCTTGATTCCCTTTTTACTGGGAGGGGACGTTCCCCCGAGTGTCGCTATCCTACACATGTATCCTTGCATTAAGCATAGGTATGTTCCACTACTTGGAACTAGTTTGTTCACCCATATGACACTCGTCTCCTCCTATTCTGTAACTATAAAGCAATTTTATTCTTTTTCAAGCTTTTTAAATATTTGAAAAAGTCCAAAAAAAATTAAAAAACCAAAAATCCGGACAAGGAAAGATGTTATCTTTGGAAACTATCGAGTTGTGTCACCTTCGAACAGAGCACTATAGATCACATCCATTGGTTGGGTTTATAGTTTGGCTTTAGGAGCTATACTCGTTTATCTAAGTTTATCTCCACCGATTAGTTAAGCTTCCAGTCCCTATGGAGCCTCTGTCGATGCCTCCTGTGTCGCAAAGATGTCCCAGTTTTGTATATAGAGTCTATGCTACCTACATTCAGTCACCATTCACCGTTATGCTCTTGTTTGAAGGAACTTGAAGCCTGAGTCAGCCATTTCTCAATTATCTTGACTTTGCATGTTGGCCATTCCTGGTACAGTTACTGGTTCGTGCACCTTATGATCGAGTCGTTCCACATTATACAACTTTGTTGAGTACCTCATGTTAAATGATGGGGGATGCCTTAATACCCTCCTTCCAGTGGATTTCATCCCATTGACTTCAGATCATTTATTCTGGGATTGGAATCTAAAGTCATTTTTTAGTGCCTTGAGACTTGCAGTCATCAGTGGCAGGTTCTCTCGCCATCGATAGTTTTTTTGGGAATACATCAATGTCGCCTGATCAATGGATTCTCTCAAGTGTTTGAACTCAACACATTTATTCACACTTGTTGGTTTGCACTCTAGTACCTTGATTCCCATTATCATTATCGGTGGGTAATCTCGCGTCTGTTAACGGTATACATCAATGACCGGTAATCAGACGATGGACTACTATGTTCGACCTCGACACCTCTATTCAAATAGTAGGACATGTACTCATAGTGGTTTGTGTAGAAGACCTTCCAGATTGGTGGCATCTCTTATATGCTACCTCCTTGATCGTGCCAGTGTTCATGATATTTCAGCTCTTGTGACTTGATTCCAATATATGTCAGACATTTCCAGCCATTATGGAGATCTTGATCCATTGTATATCTTCAGCCATTATGGAGATCATGATCCTTTGTATACCTTCATCATGGAGATTCTGATCTATGTATATTGTACGTGGTGATGACCACTTATGTCATATTTTGTATCATGCCTATTCATGGCCATTGTACTCTTATGTATCTGGGACTGCTATATGTATTTGTAGTTATATGCAGAGTTGTATCATTGTAATATCCTGATTGGGTGGTTGGTCTTCCACTGGGTTCTTCATCACTCCACTTTTGGGATGGACTTATAATGTATTTTGGCCATCGTATGACCCCTCTGACCTTACACATTAGGGGGCATCTGTTATAGCTGATTTTACCACACTTGGTGAATCACACTTGTATGGCCTTCCCCTGTCCTTCTACAGACTCTTTGGACCCCATGGACCTTTTTTATACCTTTGATGTTTCCAATATCATCCCTAAAAACATGCTTAAATTGCTATACGTGACTTTTAAACCCTTTCTCACGTATATACGCGGGTTTGACCCCTAAAACTGCGTACATCGGGATGTGTGCAAAAGGCCAAATTATTTTGGAGTTTTCCTTGATGTGGATCCGACTCACTTGTCTCTTGGCCTTCCATATGCCTTGAGATCGCTCAGATTCAAACCTTCATTTCCCCATTGAAGAGCTATATAAGGAACTCTTTGGATACATTGAAGCATATATGAGAATTGACAGAAAAGAAACTATAGTCCATTGTTTCCGGAACTTATACTTGAGTCTGCATCCCTTTGTCCCTTGGAGCACTTTTGTGCTCTTCCCAAGCTTTCCTTTTTCTTGTGATCTTGCTATCGAGAGATGGAGTATTGAAGTGGTGGAGGCCCAAGTGGGGGATTCAGTTTCTCTGATTTGTAGATGTGCCGACAGAGGTTGTATTCATTGTAGTCTCTGATTTTATATTAATAGAAATATCTTTTCCTGTCCAATAATGTATGTTTGAATGAATATTTTATACATGGATGATTTCAAATTCTTATACGTTATTGATTATATATGCTAGAGTAGATCTAACACCAATATATATATCATGCTTGTCTTGTTTATTGATTGTTGAGGAAGTAATTTATCAATTCAAGCTAGAGTTGGAAAGCTCAACGTGGATCTACATCAACCATCCAGAATAAGGTACGAATCGAGATCCTTTAGTGTTAGATATTTGATTTCTCTTTCATATTGGAAAGGATTGATTTCTGGAGTCAAGTTGTCTATTGTGGTACCCCAAGCCATAGGAAATTCTCTCTGTAACATACAACAAGGAGGAAACAAGTGTTGTGGGAAAGCAAACTAGTTCCAAGCAGTGGAACATACCTATGCTCAATGCAAGGACGCATATGTAGGATAAGGACACTCGGGGGGATGTTTCCTCTGGGAATGGGATAATCAAGTTGAAAAAGATAACTAGAGGATCTACGTTGGTAGAATTGAGACAAGATTGGGCTATATGTCTGATAAAATTAAAGTAGGGAACTGGTATAAATCTCAATATGACAAGTGGATGCATACAATGCAATTACAACTTGATAAAAAATGGGAGTCCCTATAGGAGATATCCAACATAAAGTTAAGAATGAATGTGAGGTTCTTGTTCAAAGGCATGGAAGGACTACACGGGACTCCAAAACCAAAGGGGGAACAATCAACATGGGTACCAAATGACAAAGTGGGATCTAACTAGGGAACCCATGATTAGGAAAGCTCTACCACTTACATAATGTCACTTCTAGTAGTAGTAGGATGGTTCTATGAAATTAAGAAGTGGGTTTGTACCTATGGTTAAGGTGACATAATCATAGGATAATGCATAATGCACACAGAAAGTGGTTCTATCCTATATTCCAGTTCAGTGTTATACCTACCATGGGCATGAATGAGTCAAATTCTCAGTGAAAGTGCACCAAAGGAGGACCCTACACAATCACATTAGTCCAAACAACTGGAAAAAAGTAAATAAAGATTCTAAACTATAGGAAAAGTGGGTAAAACTATTTAATAAATAGTAAAAAATCATTGTTGTACCATAACATTTGTTTTTTACCCATCATAGTGCATTTGGAGCATCAGTTGGACCCCAAAACTTTTGACGAAGATTTTGGGAGCTACGGGCCACGAAATCCACAGTCGTTAGGACCAGGTAACTCATAATCCCATTCTCTATCCATTAAATGCATTAATTTTTAATTTTGGTGGTGAATTTTCAAGTTTTAGACTCCCAAAGATAGGATTCACAACCCACGTGGGTGACAAATCATCGGGGCATGTATAGGGACATATATAGGCAAGAAAAGCAAAGATTCCCCATGTACATACGCACCTGTCATAACTAAAAGTAGCATATAAGGATGTAGATGTCATATTCAATAGTAAAAACTCACATTTTTTTTGTTTTTCTTGGTAGGATGGTGCTAGAATGGAGAGAAAATGAACATGAGGATGTTGATAGGGCAGTTCATGGTGACGAAAATGCTCAACAAGCGCTACAAAGGTGTGTTCTATATAAATTTTGGAACCTTGGGAGTTTGAGGTCTCAACCAATACTCTTGTAGATGTTCATGGACTATTGGGATCCAGACACAAAAGCATTCATGCTAGATGGGATGTCATTGAGACTCGAGGTAGAGGATATCTACTTAATTACTGGACTATCCTGCCGAAGCAAGGTATTAAATCTACGGGTTCGTGGAGTAGGTAGAGGACTGACTATAGATGAATACATCATTGTATATTGTGTTCCAGATACTGAAAATAGGGGAAGTAAAGTCCTAGTAAATGTCATCTAAAGCCTAAGTATCAAGGTAATAATTCTAGTGTTTGCTAGAATAGTAGTGTCGACATGACTACATCAAGCCTCATGACCTCTCATGTTCTACACAGTAGAATGCACGAGGCCCACGGTATACGACTAGAGTACTTCACTATTGAGCACCATGAAACAATAGTTGACTAACTGCAACATAGGTTGGATAAAAAACTTTGGATTTGCCAGCATACTAAGCACTTTCTTTTTCAAAAGGGTACCGATTCTTAGCTCTAGATTTTAGGTCCCTCCTCACAGTTTATGAGATCCAACCCAGGCACGTTGGACAAATGTGATGCAGAGGTTAGGGGGAGGTAGGGTACCCACTCCTTTCCCACTTGAATTCTTCCACTAGTGGAGGCAACGTATCATCGCCATATATGACTATCCCTATGTTGGGATAAACTTCCATGGAGATTGAGACATGCCACTACCACTAGGGTCTGCATATAGAGATATCGAGAAGATCCCATTTATGTTTTGAATTATTTTTTTTTTGTATTTTTGATATATGTGGAAATCAAAAACATGTTTTTGGTGGTGTCAAGTACTGACATTAAGTTTATGTTTGCAAATGTAGGTCCATGATGATCGGATGGTTTCCCAAGACATTGACATAGGGGATGAGGAGATGAATAATCGATGTTGATGTCAAACAAACATTATAGAACATACATGGGAACATGGCCCGATTGACACACATGATCCCCATGGTACAAGTCGAGGTTTTTTTCGAGGCAATGCAGAGGCATGTGGTTGGGGTACCACGTCCATGGGTTAGGTTGTTCAGGAATTTGGCCAATGTTATAGTGTGTTGCCATGATCATCATCCTGATCCATAGGAATAGATTTTGGAATAGAGATTTTGTATCGGCCATGGATATTTTGGTGGCTTAAAGCCTATTTTGTACTATGATACCATTTTTTGGAAATTCTATAGGAAATAAGGCTTATAGTGATTGATTTGATATATATACACATGTGTCTGAATGTGAATGTTTTTCTGTACATAATTCTTCATTGATGTGACAAATTCCAATCTAAAACGTAATTTGCATATGAATCAACAACATATTATAATGTCTATGTATGTGAATGTATGTAATGTAATCAAATTGCTGCTCCAACAATCTTACCCTTCAGAACCTTCTCAAGATCGTAGGATCCCTGATACGGTACATGCCATTCAATTGTGACACAACTAACTGTGAGTCAAGGATAACATCAAGAGATCGAATAACATTTAAAATGGCATCACGTAATAACTCAATCACGACATTATACTCGGCAACATTATTTGAATATGGACGGAGGTGTTAGATTTTTAACATTAAGCTAGCATAACATTAAGATCTTTTACTGAGAGAATAACAAGCACAACAATCAAACACAAGAGACAATGAACACACTCTTTTTCCTTGGGGAAACCATAAATGTAGAAAACCCCACAACTTCCTCAGAGATAGAATCAACACCAAAGTGAAACCCAAAAATAGTAAGATGATCTCTTGACAGAAGTAACCTTTTTCTTCCTTGCCCTAGTGTCTTTCTCTTCCTCAGCTGTGAGATACAACTGAGTGTGAGTGAGTGTGTGTTAAATAGAGAGGCTAGCTCTCTATTTATACTAATTCCTAAATTGACTAAAACCAACTAGGGCCGACTTCACTAGGTGAGTCTAATAACCCTAGTGACCCGAAACATCGGGGACTTTAACCCTTAGACAATAGGAGGGTTACCCACCTTGACTTGACATGACTTGTTTACAATATAGAAACTTCCTGTTTGGAACATCAGGGCATGAAATGACTCAAGTACATTACAAATACATCCTGGAATAAACATCGGGTTACAATACATAAGAAATACAAGTGAATACATTCCGAAGTTACAATTACATCAACACTCCCTCTTAACTAGGAAGGTATTCTATCGACACAATTTATCAGCCCAAGTCTTCTTCTCTGTATCATCTAGATCATCATTGAGTCCTTGTAATATTCACCTTCAAGCCATCTCTATCTTCAAGTCACCTTCATCTGCAAGTCATCTTCATCTTCAAGTCATCTTCACCTGGATCTAGATCATCATCACTGGATGTGGATCATCCCTTGATCTGGATCATCTTTGGAGCATCATCTCTGGATCTGGATCATCCCTCGATCTGGATCATCTCTGCTGGATGATCAACACTGAATCTTCACGAGTACTATCTCATGATTCTTCTCGTCATAGGAAGTTCTACAAAGCCAACCCTTTTTCATGCTGGTTGTAGGCCTACCCTCTGTGTAGGTCTTTTCCAGCACTTATATATGACCCTAAGTCACAATGCCCTACCCAGCACTTACATATGATCATGTAGGAACCAATCCTATAATCATATGAGAAAGGCACACCCAACACTCACATCTGACCATGTGGTAACATAGCCCA
Organism: Pseudotsuga menziesii; assembly: GCA_001517045.1. Classification (NCBI taxonomy): domain Eukaryota; kingdom Viridiplantae; phylum Streptophyta; class Pinopsida; order Pinales; family Pinaceae; genus Pseudotsuga; species Pseudotsuga menziesii. Next base: position 247,699 of record LPNX010016479.1, on the reverse strand, counting down.
CAACCCTATCAGAAAGGCCCAGCACTCACATCCATCAACCAATGTCAGAAAGGCTCAGCACTTACACTCGGCCATGTAAGGAACCAATCCTCCATGTTGAAAGGCTCTGCACTTATATCTGACAACCAATGTCAGAAAGGCTCTGCACTTACATCTGACAACCAATGTCAGAAAGGATCAGCACTTATACTCGACACATGTGAGGAACCAATCCAACATGCATGTTCGAAAGGGCTCTGCACTTACATCCAACACATGTGAGGAACCATTCCAACATACATGTTCAAAAAGGTGTGCACTCACATCTGATCAAGTAGGAACCAATCCTACAGTCATATCAGAATGGCCCCCAGTCCCAGACTGAGCTACCTGGTAACTGACCAGGCCACTCCATTTCTAGAATGGAATTCAGTGCTTATATCTAATCATGTAGGAACCAATCCTATAGTCACATTATAATGGCTCAACACTCACATATGACATGGAAGGATCCAATCCTCTCACCATGACAGAATGGCTTAGCCCTTACATCTGACCATGGATGGAACCAATCCTCTCACCATGTCAGAATGGCTCTGGGTCTCATCATTTCCCTTTGGAGGAAACCTCGATATAGAGAACACCAAGCTTCTCCCTGAAGTACTCAAACTTCACCCTAGCCAATGGATTTGTCAACACATCAGCTATTTGTTCCTTCGTCGCAACATACTAGAGCTTCACTACTTCCCTCTGCACCATATCCCTGATATAGTGATACTTGATCTTGATATGATTTTACTTGTCATGGAACAGTGGATTCTCTGACAACTTTACGCAACTCTGGTTGTTACAATGTATACAAATAGAATCCATCTGGAGATCAAATAAATCATATAGTAGCTTCCACAACCATACTGCCTCACAACTAGCTGAGAAAGCTGCGACATACTCTGCTTCAGTTGTACTTAGTGCCACACAGGATTTATTCCTGCTAAACCAAGAGATCACACCTGATCCCATACTAAAGCAACACCCTGAAGTGCTCTTCCTATTGATGGCACTGCCTGCCCAATCTGAGTCAACATAACCCTCTAGGTTAATCTTCAAATTCACCTCATACTTGAGCCCATAATCAATTATACCCCTTAGGTACCTCAGAATATGCTTTGCAGCAATCAAGTTAACATGTCTTGGATCTGTCAGGAACTAGCTCAAGGTGTTCACAGCAAATCAAATGTCTGGCCTTGTGTTCGTTAGTTACATCAAGGACCCAATCATCTAACGATACATCGTAGCATCAACCGTCTCTGATGAAGCATCACTCAATAGTTTCAAGTTCGATGCCATAGGTGTGGTCATGGCCTTGTAGTCCATCATCCCAAACCTCTTTAGGATCTCTACTACATACTTCCCTTGTCTGAGGGAGATTCCATCCGCATTCTGCCACACCTCCATGCCTAGAAAATAATGCATCATACCTAAGTCCTTCATTTCGAACTCGACAGTAATATTTCTCTTTGTATTAGCAATCAACCCATCCATACCTGTTACAAACAGATCATCTACATACAGTAGGAGTATCACTGGATTTCCACCTTCAACCTTGTAGTAAAGGTTGGAATCTGCTTTACTCTTGGTAAAGCCCAAACTGGATAGAAAGCTGTCAATTCTTCCGTATGATGTCCTGGGTGCCTATTTCAAACCGTACAAGGATTTCTTCAATCTGCACACATGAGACTCCCTGTCATGTGTCTCAAAACCAAGTGGTTGTTCTACACACACTTCCTCTTCCACTACACCATTCAAGAAAGAAGTCTTGACATCCATTTCATTACTGCAGACAAAGCAAGTACGGATCTGATGGAAGTGTATCTGGCTATAGGTGCAAAGGTTTCTTCATAATCTATTCCTTCCTTATGTGAGAATCCATGAGCCACAAATCTTGCCTTATATTTCTCTATGCTACCATCTGCAGCATTCTTGATCTTGTAGATCCATTTGGAAGTTACAACCGACTTGGGCCTTCTGGTCTTGGGACAAAATCCCAAGCATCATTCTTCATGATTGATTGATACTCCTTAATCATAGCATCCTTCCATTCTTTCCATTCTTCCGCTTCTTCATATTTGGAAGGTTCCTTATTGATAACATCACATAGTAAGGCTACATATCCGGAGCAGGATTTGGTTCTCTTTCTTTCTCTGTGATTCTCTTCTGCAGCCCCATATCTTTCTGCATCTTGGATAATTTCTTGTACCCAAGTAGGTTTCCTCTTGTGAGGATTCTTCTCCTCAGTTGGATCTATAGGTATTTGTGGTTCTTCAAATTCTGTATCTTATTCTTATGTTTCTTCATTCATGGTTGTATCATGAATTCTGGGTGCTTCTGCTTCTTTAGGTTCTTCAGCAGGTTTCTTTCTGGATTTGTTGTAAGCCATGTCTTCATCAAATTTCACATCCCTGCTAATGTCAATCTTCTTGAATCCTGGGAAATATATTATGTAAGCCTTCGAGCTTTCAGAGTATCCCACAAATATACTCTTCTGTCCTAAAGGATCTAATTTTGTTCTCTTCTCTTTTGGAATGTGTATGTACACTGGACAGTCGAATATTCTGAGATGGCTGACTTCTGGTTTCTTGCCAAAGAAGTCTTGTTCTTGATTACTCTGTGTGGAGTACAATTCTACACATATACCGTTGTTTTGGCTACTTCTGCCCATACATGCATGGGAAGATCTTGATCATGAAGCATTGCTCTTGCAGCTTCCATGATAGTTCTATTCTTCCTTTCTGCAACCCCATTCTGTTGTGGATTATAAGGAGTGGACAACTCCCTCTTAATCCCTAATTCTTTACATAAGTATTTGAATTCATTTGATGTGAATTCTCTACCATTATCTGATCGAAAGGTCTTGATCTTCTTTTCTGTGTGGTTCTTGATCAAGGCTTTGAATTCCTTGAACTTGCTGAAAACTTCATCTTTGTTATTCATGAAGTAAATCCATGTCTTCTTAGAAAATTCATCAATGAAAGAAACATAATATACATACCCGCTTAGTGAACTTGATGGAATTGGTCCGCATACATCAGAGTGGATGATTTCCAAGATTCCTTTTGCCTTGCTTTAACTACTTGGAAGTGTCTTCTTTCTATTCTTTCCTTTCGCACATCCTTTGCAGACCCCTTCATGTTTTGCTTGAATTTCTGGAAAACCTTCAGCAGCTTTGCTTGCAAGTGGTAGTGCTCTGTAATGCACATGTGTAAGCCTTTTGTGCCATAGTTCATTTGGCTCTACTGTGTCATGGACCAAATCTTGTTTTGGATGGCCCTTCAATTTGTATAAACCTCCTTCTTGTTCTCCAATTACTATTGCATCATCAATAGTCTTTCCTCTTGACCACATGAGGACTTGGCCATCTACAAATGCAACCCTTATGCCTTTTGAATCCAATTCTGATATGGATAGAAGATTCTTCTTTAGTCCTAGTACAAACAAGACATCCTTATTTTCATGGACTTTCCAGAGTCTAGTTTGTAGGAGGATTCACCACTACCTTTTATGGGATATTGGTAGTCATCCCAAAGTTTCACTTTATGGGGTGAATTATGTTCGGATAGTTTCTCAAAGGATTCCTTGAAACCTGTCATGTGTTTGGAAGCCCCATTGTCAATAATCCAATCTTTGCTTCCATGAGTGATAGTTCCCATGAGAGCGGAGATCTGAACATATTCATCTTCACTTGAAGAGTCTTCACTTTCTTGTTTTACTTTCTTCCTAGGAGGATCATCATCCTCATCAGTGTGAGCATGATGTCTTCTTTTGGAGTTCCTCTTCTTCTTGGATCTATTCTTATTCATGGGATAGTTTCTAGCATAGTGTCCTATTTCATCACATGTATAACATCTGAGTTTGGATGGATCTTTTCTTACAATATTATTTTTTTGATGAGAATGCTTACCTTGGTGATGATGATTTTCCCTTCTTCCTTTCCTGGAGTGTAGTGTAAGAGATTGATCTTCACTTCCCATATTTTCTTCTCGAGCTGTTATCTGAGCTTCTTCATGAGAAAATTCTTCCCACAGTCTACTGAACTTGAATAACTTCTTCCTAGCACAGATTCCTTGGATGAAAGAATCCCATGACCTAGGGAGGCGATTCAAGGTAGTCATCACAATTTCTACATTCTCCACTTCTTTTTCTACTGCTTCTAGTTGTTCTTTGATCTAGGAGACCCTTGTGAAGTATGACTGAATGGTCTCCTCATTCTGAATCTTTACATTCTTCAACTGGTTCCTTAGAGTCAGCTTTCGATTGATGTTCTTCCCTTCAAACAGTTTAGTTAGGGCATCAAACATGGATTTAGGTGTCTTGAGGGAGGACACCTATGATATGAGGTGATCCTTGATAGAATCAACAATGATCCTCTTTGCCATAACCAACATATTCTTATGTAATGCCTTGTCCTCATCTCCCTCTGGAACTGGAACCTCCTCATTGATATAGGAGTCCAACTCATTTTCTTCCAGGACCAGGGAGATCCTATACTTCCAAGCTCGAAAGTTATCAGCTCCCTCAATATTTTCATCAAGCTTGGTATGATGAGACATCTTAACTGAGAACCTCAAATGGAAATAAAAAATATTTAGATCTTACCAGGTCAAGATGTCGGATCTGGTTTTGGAGCTGAAATCCTGCAGTGCTAGTTCAGGAGCAGATTAGGGTTTTGCTTTTCTGGAGTTCTGTCCAACCAAATGCTTTGAATTTGATCCCTAACTTCGATTTTGGGGAGGATATAAATCCAAGCCTGGGCTCACTGAAAAATTCCACTTCTATGAAAAGCCCTAATTTCCGACAGCAGTGTTGGGTCCAAAACTGAAAAATCTCAGAATTGGATTCTGCTTCAACAGAAAGATGCGCCCTAGGGAGGAGAGTTATTCCACCCTACTTTTGCTTAAAATTTGTGGAGAGGGATCCAAAAAATAGGAATCCCTAGTTCCCGCAGCTGCATAATGTCTTTTTCTCAGGTTAGCTCTGATACCATGTTAGATTTTTAACATTAAGCTAGCATAACATTAGGATCTTTTACTGAGAGAATAACAAGCACAACAAGCAAACACAATAGACAATGAACATAGTTTTTTTCCTTGGGGAAACCATAAATGGAGAAAATCCCACAACTTCCTCAGAGATAGAATCAGCACCAAATTGAAACCCAAAAACAGTAACATGATCTCCCGACAGCAGTAACCTCTTTCTTCCTTTCCCCAGTGTCTTTCTCTTCCTTAACTATGCGCTACAACTGAGTGTGAGTGAGTGAGTGTTAAATAGAGAGGCTAGCTCTCTATTTATAGTAATTCTTAACTTGACTAAACCCAACTAGGGCCGACTTCACTAGGTGAGTATAATAACCCTAGTGCCCTGTAACTGTGGGGACTTTAACCCTTAGAAAATAGGATGGTTACCCACCTTGACTTGACATGACTTGTTTACATTATAGAAACTTACCGATAGGAACATCGGGGAATGACATGACTCAAGTACATTACAAATACATCTTGGAATAAACATCGGGTTACAATACATAAGAAATACAAGTGAATACATTTTGAAGTTACAATTACATCAACAGGAGGCACACTCCTCCCAAAGACACCAAGTGACCCTTAGGTGCGTAAATAACCCAAGTAGCTGAATCTAGGTTCTGGGTGTGGCGACTAGAACCATCAATGAATCCTAAGTATATTGAAGACTCCATTGACATATTCCACATAATAAGAATCATGTCAACAAACTGATAACACTACAAGGGAACCAAAAGCAAGCTATGTAAATTGTACAGTAATATGAAATATATCAGCCTCGGCTAAAGTTTAAGCATAATATTTCTTAATATATTTCTGATTTCTAGGCTATGCCAAGGTTTTCCCTTCATATTCCTCTAACTCATAGGAAAATTTATCCAAGATACGTCTCACAACATAAGGCCCATGCCACATGGGGTTTAATTTACCCACCCCTAATGGTTCACTGGCTTGGTTGTACAAGAGGACCAAGTCACCTTCATTATAATGATGGGGATGAACAGACTTATCATACTAGGCCTGTTAACCCAAAAAAATGGTCATGTAGCCTACACCATACAAAGACATACATTTCCTAACCCATTCTACCTCCACACCCAGTTAACCTATGTTTTTTCTCTCAAAAGCTCCAAAAATACCACCAAAGGGCTTAAAAACCTACAAAAGAGCTTAAAAAGCTAAAAAAGAAGCTAAAAAGCTCAAAAAGGGCCTAAAGCCCCAAAAGAGGCTTAAATACTCTCAAAGGGCTTAAAAACCTCAAAAGGATCTAAGAAACAAGTGAAAAGGGATTAAAACCCTAGCTAGGGCCCAAAACCCTAACCAAGGGATAAAACCCATAAAAGTTGAGAAAAAAATTTAAATCGAGGGGTGGAAGTCCCCATCACACACATTACTCTTCCTTCCTGTTGTTATTATGCCTACATGAGTATCTTGAGAGACCTTCACTCTTAAGCTATTCATCCTCACAACTCCATTTTCCTCCATTTTCTCATCCCCTTGGTGTGTTGAGTCAAAACTCCACCCAATCCCAGCTTGTGGAGAGGCATTTTCTAAGTTTGGGCATGGTAGCCCCCTTTCAAACTAGATCGGAAGGTATACTGCCTCATTTTTGTTTTTCAATTTTTAGTTTGTATATGCTTAATATTTGTTTCATTTTCTAACAGTTTGATGCAGCTCTTGTTTATCCACAGAATCTACCCTTTCTCCCTATAGACGGAAGGGAGGTGCATATGCACGTGGATAGGGATTTGTCCAGCTACGGGGCCTTAACATGACACTTTTTTATCTCTATATCCACTATAACATCCCAACGTTGCTCATCTAGGTTCTGTAAATGGATTAAACGCTCTTCTAACTCAAAAGTGTTAGGAAAAAACTCTATGGCTAGTTTCAGTGAAGGGATTTCACATTCAACCGGTAAAATTGACTACACCCCATGTACTAGTTGATATGGAGAAAAACCGGTAGAAATATTAACTACGGTCCAATAATCCCACAAAGTAGTGTACAACATGATATGTCAGTTTGTTTTTCTTTGTCTGATGGTATTTTGTAGAATATCCTTAAGGGATTTATTAACAACTTTGACTTGGAAATTCACTTGGGGGTAGTAAGAAGAAGAATGTTCTTTCTTATACCCTATTTTCATGATAATTTTGCCATCATCTTGTTCTGAAAGTGCCTACCATGGTCAATGACAAGATCCTTCGGGATCCCCAACCCAATGATAATATGATTGAATACGAAATTAGTGACCGTGTCATCACCAGTTTTGATTGCAGACATAGCCTCTTCCCATTTCGTGAATTAATATATGGACACTACAATGTGATGGTGCCACCTAGTAGAATACGGGTTGAAATCCATAAAATCCACCCCCCACCTGGTGATGGGACCAACGGTGATCATTGGGTGTAATGGGGCAGGATGCGAGCACATATTCCACGCGAACACCTGGAAAGGGTGACATCGCTTAACCACATTAATGCAATATTAAAGATCGATGACCAATAATAAACTGCTCTAAGAATTTTTTGGGTGCAGCAAGCCCAAATAAATGACCACCACATGCCCCACCGTGGAAATCATTTAGCACAACCTCATCCTCATCATTTGTTAAACAACGACACAAAATGGAATCTAACCCATGATGAAACAAAGTGTCACCAATAAGGAAATAGTTCTTAGAGTTATGACATAAGTGTTGATGCTCATACCTCGAGAGGTGAGGGGGAACCTTCAAAGTATAAATATAGATGATAATTTCATCATACGAAGGGTCCATAGTCGAAATGAGAAAAATGTGTTCATCCACAAACAAATCATGATGAATCCCATCTTCATCAAGACTAGGGAGATCTGACACCAGCTCTAAAAAAACTAAGGACTTCTTCAATTTTTTAGAAACAAATTCGAGGTCGAACTCTTTTAATATAACAATCCATTTATTATATCCCCCCTATCATCCATCTAGTCAAGACAAGTTGAAATGGATTTCTATGGGCTATAACCATAGTCTGGAGAAGCAAGATATAATGTCTCAAACATTGGACAACATGGACAGTCACTAAGGCCAATTTATCACCATGACTATATTGGAGTTATGCATCAATCAGAATCTAGATAAGATAGTAAATAACTTTCTCCTAGATATCATCACCCTCTTGAACTAGAACCATACCAATCATCTCTTGAGACGCGCCCATATATGACAAGAAATCCCTACTATAGTTAGGTGTACTAAGCATGGGGGATGATACCAAGGATTTCTTAAGAGCATCGAAGGACTCCTGGGCTCACTCATCCCATATTAATAGAGTATTATTCTTCAACAATAACATAAATCCCTTGGTTAATTTGGCATAATTTCCAACAAATCTACGCAAGAAATTAGCCATCCCTTAGAAACTTAGAAGGTGTCTAATTGTGCGCTTGGGAGCCAATTGTAATATTGCCTCAATATTTAGAGTATCGACCCTAATCACCTCCTTATATATGATAAACCCTATAAACGACCAACCTTAACACAAAAGATGCACTTTTGAGGATTCAACTGAATTTGATAACGAAGACATCTTTTGAAGACCAAACATAGATGATCTAGATGATCCACCCTCAAATGAGAGTGAGAAACTAAATCGTCCAGATAAACTTGAATTATACATTTAAGGTTGTGAAAGGCGAAGGTGATGGCCCGCTGAAAAGTGGCTCTAACACTTTTAAGGTTGAAAGGCATTTTCTGGTATGCGAATGTACCCTATGGACATATAAATGCAATCTTATGTTGATGCTAGGGTTTAATATGGATTTGATTGTACCTCAAAAAGTTGTCCATAAATGAGAAAACCTCACTCCCCTCACACTCATCCAAAATATGATCAATCAATGGTGTGGGTAAATTATCCTTTAGACATGCCTTATTCAGTTTCTAAAGTCAATACATACACGGATGGTCCCCTGCTTCTTGTAGATAGGAACAGGGTTGGATACTCGTTCGGTTAAGGGAACCATATAGCATTTGGTTAAAGTTAGATTTCATATTCAACAATGCAAGGATCAACCCCTGGAATTTCATCATACGAACAAGCAAAGACATCATGAAATCCTTTAAAGAGATCGGTGTATATTTTGATTTCATTGAGTGAGCAATCAACACCGATGTAAACATCTCAATTTTGCTAGGAATCCAAGAAATGTTGATAGGAATAGTTGGAGATAAGTTCGCCATGTTCCCTTCAGCATATATGCCATGAGTGCATAATGGGATCATGGGATGACCAACATTCTCTCTTAAGGTCGTCCTAAAGTCATCACACTCAATATGTTCAAGCTCCGGCAGGAAGTAAGATCGATGATGCATCTCCTCCCAAGACTGTTTCGTAGCAGTCATGGCCTCAAGAATCGCTTCATCTGAAAGAAAAATACCATCAACTTAATCATGTGAGAATGATGACACAACCTACTAAACAGGCAGTGCAAAAATATCCTACTCTTCAGTCTGCAAAGAGTAAGGACCAAGGTCAACAATATGATCAAGTATAGTGTGATAAGCGGTCTTTGCTACAGATAATGGAATTTCCACCCTGGTATGTATAGTATCTTCATCTGAATTACTTGAAGAAGGGAGAGTCCACGGGTCATCTAAATACGTTGTGCAAAATGGATTGGATCTTAAAGGTGGATAACCACCACTAGGAGTATAACTAATAGCTAAAATTGGTGCCAAAATATTAAAAGTTCCAATTAATGATGGATACATTTCAACGCCAACATTCTCAGTTTCTGACTGAGAATTATCAATGGTCGCAACGATGCAGATGAACTAGAGTTATCAAACGACAATTAATCGATTGTCACAATCCTATCCTCAAAAGGGAATCACATGACAGGAAATACAGATGATATGATCGCTTTCATAATGTAAATCTAGTTCCATCCTAGTAACAGATTGTAGTTGAGGGGAACATCAACCACCTCAACTTTGACCATCATGGTCTTTTCTCCCAACTGGACTTGAAGGGAGGGAATAATGACATGTGGTCTGAATGAAGTTACATCAAACACAGTCATCATAGACATATATTTTGACAACACGGGAAAGACAAGGTGTTTCCAACAATCCAGAGACATCAGGGAGGTTGCAGCACCTTCATCAACAATTGTGTGTTTAATAGTGTTATTCAAACACTCCACATGGATTTTAAAAGCCACGTGGTAAGGAAAGCGAGGCTGGACATCATGAGTCTCAAATTTAAGCATAGTGGATCCATTAGGGTGAACTAATCCAAGAGAAACTAACAATGCTCTCCTTTGCGAAGGATGAGTCTGAAGCTGTAACAATAAAATAATAAATTAATTTTAATATCAATTTAATTAAAAGACTATATAAAGTCAATAGTCATGCCCTTTTACAAAAAGGTGCATGACGGGCTTATATAAATCCCAAACCTATGTAACTATTTATCATCTTTTCCATTATCAATTTTTATTATTACTTATAACCAACATGTGGGATTCAGATTACCTGTGGGCATTTTAGAGAATTTACATGCGTTAAAGAAGCTTTTACTTGTTTCATTGGTATCAAAACAAAGTTAGAGTTCTTGATTTGGGTTTTTTAACCACTATAATAGGGTTTCCCTAAAAAATATGACCTTGTCCGAAAAAAGAAAAAAAAGGGTAAAGGTAAAACCGCACGTGGTTCATAATAAGTGGGTTTGGGTTTATTCTCCAACAACAAACCAAATAACAAGATTTGAACCTGGGTGGGGAAGGTAACAATCATTCCTCCCAACCACCCAATGTACACCATTTTACAAAACTTAAGGGGAAAGAAATCTAAAAGTGCATAATAATTTCTACTAAGAAGCAAGTGGGATTTGAACTTAGGTGGGAAAGGTAACAATCATTCCTACCAACCACCCAATATACAAGAAGTCTTTAGGGGAAGAAAATTAATTATTTCAACCTTAAAAAATATTGTTATTATTATTACTTAATATTTGTATTAAGTAAAATTATTAAATTACAAGAGTAAAAAAAAAAGACAAAATCAAAGAAGACAAGAAGTCGGTCAAAAGGAAAATCAACTATCGTCAAAGAACACCAGAAGTAAGGAATTATGGCGAATTCTAAATCAGAATTGTAGTCCCAACTACAAGTAGAATTGGAAAAAGTATTTGACATGAAAAAGTTGGATATTTCTAAGGGATTAATAGAGCAAGAGAATCATTATCTATAAATCCGTATTGAGAGATCATCTACTCAAATTGAGGAATTAATGAGTCAACAATATACCAATCAGGATCTACAAAATGAAAAAATCATGAAAGATGCATTCGAGAATAAAGAAGAAATAAAATGATTAAACAAAAGCATCAAGGAAAAAGATGATAAAATCACGCAAATTCAGAAAAAAGTAAAATGCTAAGAAGCAGAGAATTGTCGCCTTCAACAATAGATTGAGGAACTCCAGCAGAAAGAGGACGACTCAAAAAAACTGCACAAGTTGGAAATTACGAAAGTCAATAACACAAAGTAATACTGAAGAAATATATCGATTAAGAAATCATAATAAAATATTAATTACAAAGATTAAAAAACTGAAACATAGTCGCAAGAAGGAACATCCCAATGAAGACCCCGAAGGAAGAGTTCTAGAAAATCAAGAAGAAAATCATCCCCTAAAGAATCTTAATCAAGAACTAGAGAAACAAATCAAGAAGTCAAAAGAGGACCAAAATTCGCAAGACGAAATGTTTGAGAATATTCAGAGTAAAATCAATATATTGGAGAACAAAATAGCACAAATCCAGAAAGAAGCATCCAGACTCTCTGAAAAACAAAGTCATGTCGATGAAGTGAAGGCAATCCTCACTGATGTTCAAAAGGAAGAAAAACAAAAAACACATACGCCTTACAAACATCCCAATTATAATCATCATTTTGACCAACGACAGGGTCAAAATGAGCATTCACAAAAGAGTTATGTTGACAAGCAAATAGTTCGACATAATAAGCAACAATTGAGATGACCCATTTCCCAAAATGATCTCAGAGGTTCGATCAAAATAGATCCAGGATGTCCCACACTAGATACGATGCGACAATTCTCCTAGTGAATCCATAGCTCGTAACGTCTTATCTCATCAATTGTCGCAAAGGATCCAGAGATGACAGTTCAAGAAAAATCAGGAATTGTTGTCAATGAAGCTTTGAGGACAAAGCTTCACTTAAGGGGAAGGAAATGTAACAATAAAATAATAAAATAATATTAATATTAACTTATTATTAATTAAAAAACTATCTAAAGTCAATAGTCGTGCCCTTTTACGAAAAGGTGCATGACAATCCTACCTAAATCCCAAACCTATGTAACTATTTATCATCTTATCTATTATCAATTTTTATTATTACTTACCAACATGTGGGATTTAGATTACCTGTGGGAATTTTAGAGAATTTACCTGCATTAAAGAATCTTTTACCCACTTCAGAAGCACATCAAGAACCAACATTGCACAAGGAGTCTGTCCCAAATCTGCAACGATGGAATACTGTTTGGCAGCTCAGGCATTAGGACTGTGCCCGAATGCTTTAAGACTCCTTTTGGTATGCATGGTATAGCTTCAGGCTTATCGATATGCAAAGGAATTTCAGGAGGTGTAGGTTCTTTACCCATGTTGGGTTATGATAGACCATAGTCTCATGAACAAGTCACAACATTAGTAGCTAACATCATGTTGATACAACCATGACCATCTTCCATGGCTGATGGTTTTTGATGCCCACCATAACTACTTCCAGTGGTCGAGGTCCTCAAATCCGTATTTTGATTATGAGGAAGAGGGTTAATCAACACAGCTGGGATTTGTGCAATGAATTTCAAGGGATCCTCAAATACAAGGGAAAAAGTAGGTGAGATGGTCTCCCCTACAAAGCTTGCAAGGGAATTTGACCTTCCACTTAGATTTCTTATTCCCCCCAAGATTTTTATTGTTCTTGTCATCATTTTGATTCTCCTTCCTATTCCCACCCCATTTGTTATTTCTTCCCTTTTTTATATTCCTTCCAGGTTGTTGGTTACCCTTATGGTCCGACGAATGCACATAAAGTACATACGTCGATTGGGTAGCAGTGGATGAGTCCATATCCTGTCTGGCCGCAGACTGGTTAATAGATAAATTTTTCATTTGAGTTGTAACCTGGTCTATGGCTTTGGTACTTATGGAGCCAACAATGCCATTGACATGTGGCCTGATCTTGAACTTAGGATCAATGTTTGACCACGGTGCGTCAGGAATAATCTCATAAAGAAGACCAAACTGAGCATAAATCAAGTCCAACTGTTGGGCTCAAAAGATAACTTGTTCCTTTGTAGTCACTCCGGATGTCGAAACATATTTCGCGATATACAATAATAAATACTTCAAGAACCATTCCAATAAAAATTTAGGTGGAATATTGGCCTAAATAAACCTCTTTCATCTATGCCACTCTTGAATGTGCCTAGAGATATGGGTGGCCTTATCTTGCCGAAATGTCGACAATATTTTAGTACCGACGTAATAGCATACCAACAGCTGAAAGTGGTTGAGAAAGACCAAGGCTAAATCATTGAAAGTCTGATATGTGACCCCAGGAAGCTCTATATACCATTTCATGACATAACCCAAGAGGGTGCGTTGAAACAACCGTAAATGAATAGATTTTTGGTTCAGTGAATTTTAAGAGCACCATAGGTGAATGTAGTCACATGATCACTAGGGTCCTCTCCATTCTTGTCCTCAAACTTTAGAATATCCAAAGGAAGTTTGGCGTGAACCATCCACCACATCGGATCATGACAAACCGGGTCATTGGTCAATTTTGATAGGGCAGACAGATTTAAAGTGGCTAAAAAGGGGGGCCTAGGATGTGCCATCTAGTTCCATGCTCCCTGGAAGGGTTGGATCAAATAGGGTTGATTCTGATAAAGGCCATGGCCTTGACCAATAAGATAATAACCATCTCCCATATGGACCATATAAGGATGCACAGGAATTTGATATTGAGGTATTTCCTGAGAAGGAGGAACCATGTAACCATAGCTATAGGAATGATAGACCGGTTGACCCCCAGGCATATGGGGAGGTACATAGCCTCCAGACACAATTGTGTTAACTGACAAGGAAACAACATAGTTATATGGATCATAATTTCTCGAGGGACCGTGTGAGACATAGGGAGGGTTCATCATAAGAAAGAAATTTGAAGGAATAGGCGTGATGGACGATGGGACATAAGATGGAATGTAAGTTGTAGACCCAAAACTCACATATCCACTACCACCCCCATGGGAGTGAACACTGGTTTTAATACCAGATGAAGGAAATGAAAATACTCCAACAAATGGAGTAGAAGGTGGTATATGACCACTTCCAAATCTATGTGCAAGGTAAGGGGATGTGGTGCCCCCCAATCCAACACCAGGGTTCACACTAGAACTTGGAGCGGGTGAAAAAATACTAGTATTGATGTTCTCCATGCCAAATGTAAAAGGACCCGTTCTAGAGGGTTCTAACTGAGTGTTGACACTCGACCTTCCTAAGGAAAACTTCTAGTGGAAAACTATAATGTCTGACAACTATGGTCATGTAGAATGGGAAGAACCAACCTCGCGAGGGTCGGTGTAAATTGGAGTCCTAGATATCCATATAGTAGATGTAGGAGGAACCTCAACGAATCCTCCCTCCATGTAAGATGATGGAGACGGAGGGAAATTCGGGGATCCTCATCATGAGAACTGTATGGGAGTCTCTATGGAAAGGAGGCCATTTAGAGTGTCTAATCCTCTTACGAGGAGGAGGAGGAGGATCCCAACGAGGTAATCATACTAAACTTCAAGATCGACAATTTGCCGAAATCAATCCACGATAACTCCACAAATAAAATACTCAACTAACTACTATCCCTAAATCCAACTAGAGTATAAAGAGCACACCCCTAAGAAAAACTAGGTCATATGCAAACAAGCCAAGAGGGAGGATAAGTGAGATCCCAAATGCAGTAGGTATGCCTCGCATAGCATAGGCATGAGACTTCCATACACTATAAGCAGAGGTGTGTAACCAATTATAGTGTCCCTCAGCTTCAACACGTAAAGCGATGGTGTTTCTCGACCCCTACCTATCCAGGACACTCATAGAATAACCTCTGTAAGTACCCCCTGCGATACCTAGGTAAGGAAACTTAGGTCACCCAAATATAACCAATGCTCAGGCGAATAGTTGTAGGATGGATCTACAGTATGGGCAGGGTAACAAAGGTTGATTCTTGAAAGCACCAAGGGTACCTCAAAATCCCCTAGATACGAATAAGAACCTGGAAATATCTTTGACGCTCAATAAAAAGTAGAAGGGAGATATCCCCACCACCAACGTGTGCGCTTCCTAGTGCTTAAATCCTATGTAAGAGGAACCTTCTGAGAACACTAACTATACCAAATATTTCTCCTTGAATTCCTTATTGAGACATCGAGGTAAGACATTGAGGTAATCTGCAAATGCATTGTCATCTGCAATGTCTCAATTTCTCTTTTTCCATTTGGTTTCCATGTCATTGTTGTTGATTGTCATAGTTTTTTTCAAAATTGACATTCTGGATGCTCACCCGTTTCCCTGTTCTCTATTCATCTCATAAATTAGAAAGTAGAAACAGTCGTGCAAAGTGAAAAATCCGTGGACAGGAAAACTAGATAGCATTCAACGGTAACAATAAAATTATTATAGCACCTATGCTCCAAATACAACTCAGATCAAGCATATCTAATTGCACTTACATTTGTTATCCAAACTGAAGGCTAAGAAAAATCTTCTTATGGAGAAGGAAGATTAAGGCTTATTCATTGTTCATTTTCTTTCAACTTCTTTCCATTTCATTTCTATGCTTACTGCAAGTGAAGTGCCATTTCCATTAATATGCATATGGTACTGGGGATGTTAATAGCAAATAACTACAAATACCTACACTATGGAATATATTAGATTTATTTTTTCATGCTTAATCTAACATTAAATTCTTGTATATGTATATTTGTAGCTACCTTCTTGGCTAATGGATGGTTGTATACTTACAACTTGCTGAAACGGGGATGCAACTAAAGGGTATGCAACATGTTCTTGTACAAAATATCATTTCTATGTATCTGATTACTCGTCTCTCCCACTCTTTCTTTTTCAAAATTTCTGGAGAATAAATCAATGAAATAAAGGGAAAGCAGTGAAACCAAGATATGAATATTTTAATGTTAAATATTGGCTTGCAGGTAAAGCAAAGATGCTAGGAAGTTGGCATAGAAAGAAACAAGTGTGAAGAACACAATACAAATTTTAAGTGATAAATACTTACAAAGCTTGTCCGAAGACATTTGAGCATATCCTTCACATTGTGACACCCTTTGCAAATATTGACGATGCCCATCATGGCTCCAATATACTGTAATATAATGTGGGGCATGTTCACAACCATCCAAACCTACAATATTCGTACAAATTTTGACAAGATTACAATGAAAAAGTCCGTGCTAAATTTGAGAGACAAATAGTGCAAAGTGCCATTTCATTTATCTTCACAAAAAAGAATCATGCATAGAATACAAAGACTTAGATTTGAATATATATACACCTTTTTCTAATGATTCAAATCCATGCCCTCTTCAAGAACATAGAAGATGATACACATTTTGATAAGTTGGGCGAGTTGGGGGAGGCCCTTGCAGGTCGCTGTTGAGTAAGACTATTCCCTAGTGCTAAGGACAAAGCCAAATTCAACAATTCCCCAACACATGAACTTGTGTCATACTCATGATGCTTAGAATATATCGACAAAGCTGAAACAGTTCGTAAACATGATTGATCTTCCACACTTTTCAGTAGAAAAATTATAGATAAAGAGGACTCTGTTGAGGAGAGTTTCTTTGAGAAGCACTATAGCAAAATATGCAAATATGAAACATATAGAAAAGTGGGAATTTGTAATATAATTAAGGTCCATGTATTTACGTCCAAATCACCAACAGAAGACCGTTAACAACCCAACACTTCAAACAACTTTATTCATTTCTAAAATTATCATTAGTAGATTTTTCTCTACAAGGAAACTGTAATGTGTTTGTCTTCAAAATGACACTATAAATACACATCTACTACTGAAATAGAAATATAACAGTAGCAATGGAAATTACTGCATGAGATTTGAAATATTCATGGATTTACTTCAAAACGGAACTATTATTGTATTTAAATACACATGTATGCAAAAATACCATTGTCGACCAAGAGACTCCACCTAAATGACACTAACAAAGGTATATTTAACAATAGTTGAGATGGTTGCATTGAAAAAAACAATGGATATGGCTATAGATTCCAATACAAATTCAACATGCATAGTCCTTAGAGTAATAAGTTATGATACAATGATTGAACAGTTCTTTCTCCTTTCGACAAGATACTATGTACCTATAGCGTCTCTCCAAGCAGTTGTCTAGTGCCTACCTCAGACCATGGCAAAAATGGGCGAGCTAGACAAATGTACAGAGCAAGTTGTAGAAGTATATGAAGAAAAATCGAAGAACCATGGAGCTCGGGGCATAGACATGTATAGGCAGATGTCAACTTCACGTCGATATTGTGCCAGGGTGGTACATGAAAAGACCACATTTACACTGTCCATTTACACTTGTCAAAGCATTGCTGAGCATTTCCAGTTGTAATGCATGCTACCTGGTTAGGCTGACAAGAGTGTATACCTATTGACATAAATTACTTATGTGCTTTGGTAAATTCAATTGAGTACAACAATCCTAAGGTACACCCCCCTAGTTGTAATGACATGTGTGTATAATTGGTTACGTAGAAAAGGTTGAATCAAAATCCCAAATGCAGAAGCAGATTGAAGAGAGAAGTTGATGTCATAATTCAGAATCAAAGTTGCAGATATTTTCATATCGGTATTCGAGCATTCCTGGTATTAGGTGGATCGTAGGGTTTACAACCAAACCCTAGTCTTTACCTCCAATTGTCAGATACACTTCAAAGTTTATTGCCATGTGCAAGACTCACAATAACTGATGGACCCAACAGACATGTAGAGTGTTTTCAGAGAGGGTGACCTTGGTCCCATGGTTTGGTGAGGTAGAGGTTGAAGCATACTCATACACTTGATACACATGCAAAGAGCATGATTTTATTTATTTTAATACAATTTTGCAAAGGAATACATATGTAAAATAATCAGGGAGGAAAGGAGAGGGCATGAGCTGTGAAGACACCCATCCATAAAGCAAAACAAACTTTTGTTTGAAGTGTTCAGTTGCTATAGTCCAGTCTACAACCACAATCTGCAGACCATGTTGGAAGCATGCCAAGCAAACAGAGAGAGCTCTACCAACCTCACTCATGAGAGAAATAAGTGTCCATAATGCAACTACATCTCATTAAGAGTCACTCTTATAACCCGCCCAATATGCCCTCAAATTTTGAAATGATGAACACTTAGCAAGTTTTCAAGGCATGCATGCAGCCATAGGTCATTTAAAAGAGCTCTATCAAACTCTATTGCAATGTTGAGTGGTAAGACTATTGAGTTTATCCATGCTTATGAGTTTAACGATGTTCGCCTTTGTTACGGAGAGAAATTCCTATGGCTTGGGGTACCACAACAGATAGCTTGACTCCAGAAATCAATCCTTTCCAATATGCAATAGAAATCAAATATCTAACACTAAAGGATCAGACCTCGTACCTTATTCCGGATGGTTAAAGTAGATCCCCGTTGAGATTTCCAACTTCAGTTTGAATTTATGAATCACTTCCTCAACAACAAGTAAATAAGACAAGCATACTATATATATTGGTGTTAGATCTATTCTAGCATATATAATCAACAATGTATAAGCATTTGAAGTCATCCATGGATAAAATATTCATTCAAACATACATTATTGGATAGGAAAAGATATTTCTATTAATATAAAATCAGAGATTACAATGGATACAACCTCTGTCGGCACGTCTATGAATCAGAGAAACTGAATCCCCCACTTGGGACTCCACCACCTCAATCATCCATCTCTCGATAGCAAGCTCACAAGCAAGGGATGCAGACTCAAGCACAAGTTCTGGAAACAATGGACTATAGTTTCTTTGCTCTCAATTCTCTTATATGCCTTCAATGTATCAAAGAGTTCCTTATATAGATTTTCAAAGGGGTACTGAAAGGTCGAATTCGAGCGATCTCAAGGCATATGGAAGGCCAAGAGTCAAGTGAGTCAGATCCATGTCAAGGAAAACTCCAAAAGGATTTGGATTTTGTACAAATCCCGATGTACGTGGTTTTAGGGATCAAACCTGCATATGTACACAATTAGGGGTTTAAAAGTCGTGTGTATCATTTTTCACATGTTTATAGGGATGGTCTAGGAAACATCAAAGGACAAAAAATGGTCCAAGGGGTCCAAGGAGTCTGCAGAGGGACAGGGGAAGGTCATACTAGAGTGATTCACCTGAAGTGGTAAAATCAGCTATAACAGATGCCCCCTAATGTGTGAGGTCAGAGGGGCCATACAATGGTCGAAATACATTATAAGTCCATCCCAGAAGTGGAGTGATGAAGGATCCCAAATGGAAGACCAGCCACCCAATCAACATAGTACAATGATACAACTCTGCACATAACTGAAAATACATATAGCAGTCCCAGATACATAAGAGTACAATGGCCATGAATAGGCATGATACAAAATATCACATAAGTGGTCATCACCATGTACAATATACATAGATCAGAATCTCCATGATGAATATATACAAAGGATCATGATCTCCAAAATGGCTGAGGATATATAATGGATCAAGATCTCCATAATAGCTGGAAATGTCTGACATATACTGGAATCAAGTCACGAGAGCTGAAATCTCATGAACACTAGCACGATCAAGGAGGTAGAATATAAGAGATGCCACCAATCTAGAAGGTCTTCTACACAAACCACTACGAGTACATGTCCTACTATGTGAATAGAGGTGTCGAGGTTGAACATAGTAGTCCATCATCTGATTACCGGTCATTGATGTATACCGTTAATAGACGCGAGATCACCCACCTATAATTAAAATGGGAATCAAGGTACTAGAGTGCAAACTAACAAGTGTGAATAAATGTGTTGAGGTCGAACACTTGAGAGGATCCATCGATCAGGGGACATTGATGTATTCCCAAAAATTGTCGATGGTGAGAGAACCTGCCACTGATGATTGCAAGTCTCAAGGCACTCAAAATGACTCTAGATTCTAATCCCAAAATAAATGATCCAAGGTCGATGGGATGAAATCCGCTGGAAGGAGGGCATTAAGGCATCCCCCATCATCCAACACGAGGTACTCAGCAAAGCTGTATAATGTGGAAGGTCTCAATCATAATGTGCACGAACCAGTAACTGTACCGGGCACGAACCAGTAACTGTACCGGGAATGGCCGACATGCAAAGTCAAGATAACTGAGGAATGGACGACTCAAGTTTCAACTTCCTTCGAACAAGAGCATAACGGTGAATGGTGACTGAATAAAGGCAAAATAGACTCTATATACAAAACTGGGACATCTTTGCGACATAGGAGGCATCGACAAAGGCTCCATGGGGACTAGAAGCTTAGCCAATCGGTGGAGATAAACTCAGATAAACGAGTATAGCTCCTAAATTCAAACTATAAACCCAACCAATGGATGTGATATACAGTGCTCTGTTCAAAGGTGACACGACTTGACAGCTGCCAAAAGATAACATCTTTCCTTGTCTGGATTTTTGTTTTTTTTATTTTTTTGGACTTTTTCAAATATTTAAAAATATTGAAAAATAAAACTACTTTATAGTTACAGACTAGGAGGAGATGAGTGTCATATGGGAAAACAAACTAGTTCCAAGTAGTGGAACATACCTATGCTCAATGCAATGATACATGTGTAGGATAGCGACACTCGGGGGAAAAGCCCCTCTCGGTAAAAATAGGGAATCAAGCTGTAAAGGATATATAAAATGGCTCTGCATGGCTAGACATGAGACAAGCTCGGGCTATATGGCTGAAGCTCAATGTCAGGGAAGCCAGTGTAAGGCTCAATAAGGCAGGAAAAGCTCATGATAATGCAATTACAACTTGACATAAGGGAGTCTTGAGGGAAATAGGCTAGCAAAAGATCAAGAGGAGTATGAGGCTATTGTAAAATGTCATGGCAATACTATACAACGGACTCCCACACCCTTAGGGACACAATGTCAGCATGGGCACCAAATGCAAATAAGGCACTAACTAGGGTACCCATGTAAGGTCAAGCTCTACCACTCATATCATGCCACTTATAAAACAACAAGAAGGTTTCGTGACATAATCGAGTGGGTTTGTACCTAAGGCTATAATGAAACGTTCATAAGGTCATGCAAAATGCAAATGGTGATGAAACATAACCTATATGCCAGTTTAGACGTGATACCTTAAATCAGCATGAATGGGTCAATCCAATGGCTGAAACGACACTAAAAAAGGTCTCCTACATCATAAATTAGTCCAAAAACGGTCCAAACTATAGGAAAGGGGGTAAAAAATTTAAAAAATTTGAAAAATTTCTATAAATAGTAAAAAATTCAAAGTGTTATAAAACATTTGAATTTTTTACCCATTTGAGCTTAGAACTTCAACAGCGAATTCCAGGAGATCCAGCTGGTGGAATCCACTACCGTTTTTTCCAGGTACTTACCCATGCTCCACTCTTTCATTTTGATGCAAATTTTGTCAAATTCCATGGTGTATTTGATTTTCTAGGCCATTATAAAATAGGCGCTACGGCCCACGTGGAAATCAAGGGTTTCTCCGCGTATAAGGCTGGATATATGCGGAAAATGCCCCCAAATCCACATACATACATGGTTGTTTGGCAAACAGTCGCGTATGCGGCCGCGCTTAAGATTTTGTAAGTGTTCTAATGGACAAACTTCAAATTTTTTGTGCAGGATGGTCCTAGAATGGAGAGAACGTGAACATGGTGATGTAGAAGAGGCAATAAGGGTAGATCTAATGCATCAACAAGTGTTACGTGCATGTGGGATTTATAAATTTTGGTGTCTTAGTGGCTTAAGGGCCACACCAGGACTATTGCAGATGTTAGTGGACTACTGGGATCCAGACTCAGAGTCGTTCTAAATAGACAGGATGTCCCTTGCCATAGAAGTGGAGGACATATACTTTATTACTGGAATTTCCTGATGGGGGGAAGTGGTGAACCTACGTTCTCGCAGGCCCGGAGGTGGCCTAACTATAGATGAGTACATTGCGGTGTACTGCTATTCGGACACGGAGAAGGTGGGGAGTCAGATCCCAACTAACTCCATACAGGTGCTAGGCCTAAAGGCCATCCTATTGACACTGGGCAAGATAGCAGGCTTGGCTTCACTCCACCAGGCCTCGCGTCCGCTAATGTTCTATGCAGTGGAGTGCATGAGACCCACGGTATATGATTGGAGCACTGCGCTACTGGGAAACATGAAACATCATCTCATTGAGTGCATGATGGGAAGAGTGTGAAACTTTGGTTTCAGCAGCATACTGAGCACATTTTTCTTTGAGCGTGTTCCAAGATTGAGCCCGAGAGTTGACATTCCTCTACATGGGGTTTGAGATCCGGCCCAATGACGTAGGGAGGATGCAATGCGCAGACTAGGTGGAGGTAGGGTGTCCAACCCCTATCCAGCTGATTTCTTTCCGTGGTGGCGACAACAGATAGTTTCCATTGATGACTACCCCTGTGCGGGGACAAATTTTCGGGGGCACCCGGACATGCCGCTACCACCAGGATCGGCATACAGTGACATAGGTAACGAATCTCGACCCTCTTGTTAAAATTTTTGATATATTTAATTTTTTTTGTGTTTTTTGATTATGTGGAATCAAAAGACATGTTTGTGGGTGACAACACATAGTGACATCTACCATATGCATGCAGAAGTGGGACCACGGTAGCCTGAAGGATTCCCTCATCATAGATGGAGGGGAAGAGGAGACAATATCATGGGTGTGGATGCGAAGCAGACGCTCCAAAGCATTCATACCAACTTCATGAGGCTGACACATAGAGTACCCATGGCGCAAGTCGAGGACTTGCCTGAGGCCATGTAGCGTCAGGTGGTGGGTGTACCATGAGCATGGGTGCAGCTATTTTGACGGCTAGCTAGAGCCGTAGTGACATTCCACGATCACAACCCCCCTCCGCCTCCACAGGCTTATATACCTGGGAGTGATACATTTTGTATTACCGTGTATTATATCTTGGTGGCTCGAGAGCCCCATTTTTGTATTATGACACTATGTATTACCACATTTTGGATGTTTATAAAACTTTTATGATGATCGGTTTATTTATTTACATGTGTAAAAATTTATGTTTGTGATGAGCTTATTGTGTATGAAACAAATGCTAATCTAACACGTAGTTAGCATATGAGTCAGCAACTTGATTATTAATTCTTGCCACATGTATGTATGTTATATTGTCAAATTGTCGTTGTAATAATCTCACACGCAAGAATCTTCTTAATAATGTCAAATCTCTAACATGGTACAAACCATTAAGTTGTGACACTACTAACTCCAAATCAAGATGTACCTCAAGAGAGAGAACGCCATGTAAAATGGCATCCCATAGAAGCTCAATAACGGCACTATATTCAACAACATTGTTGGAAGATGGTCGTAAACATACGCCTCCTGAAGACAATACCTGACCCATAGGAGTATAAATCACCCAAGCAGTAGAGGTTGAGTGTTGAATGTGACGGCTCACACCATGCGCGAATCCTATGAAGGTGGAAGATTTCATTAACATCTGCAAAAAGAAACGGAAACTAATCACAAACCCGATCACCATAAGAAAAAGACCCACCTATGCAAAGTTGTACAATAATATACAATAACCAACATTGGTTGAAAATCATGCATAGTACTTTTTGAGATAGAGCCCATTTCTAGGCTCCGCCAAGGTCGTTCCCTCATATTCCACTAACTCATAAGTGCCCTTCTCTAACACACGTTTGACAATATAAGGACCACACCACATGGGGTTAAACTTTCCTGCCCCCAAGGGTTCTTTCGGTTGATCCCACAACAGGACCAAGTCTCCCTCACTAAACCTCCTTGGACGAACAGATTTATCGTACTGGACCTTTACATGACGCTTATTTACTTCTAGATCCACCAAGGCATCTCGACACTGCTCATCAAGTTGCTCAAGGTGGACCAAATGCTCCTCCAATGGGGAAGTGTCTGGTAAGAGCTCTATGGCTAGCTTCAAATAAGGAATCTCGCACTCAACCAGCAATACCGACTCCACTCCATGTACAAGTTGATATGGAGAAAAACCCATGGTAGTCTTAACAGCAGTTCTATACGCCCACAAAGTAGGATATAATATAATGTGCCAATTATTATTGCTTTGTGCGATGGTTTGTTGGAGAATGGATTTGAGTGATTTGTTCATTGCTTCTACCTGTCCATTCGTTTGAGGGTAGTAAGAGGAGGAATGCTCTTTTTTGTACCCTAACTTTGATGCCAACTCTTCCATCATATGATTCTAAAAGTGCAAGCCATGGTTAGTGACAAGCTCTTTCGAAATCCTAAACCAAGTAATAATCTGGTTGAACATGAAGTGTGCGACTGTCTCACCATCGGATTTAACTGTAGGCATAGCCTCAGCCCATTTCGTGAAGTAGTCAACAGCCACTATGATATGATGATGCCCCCTAGCTAAAGCTATGTTGCAATTCATAAAATCTAGCCCCCACTTAGTGAAGGGACTGGCAGTGATGATGGGATGTAACGGGGCAGGTTTCGAGTGCATATTACGTGCAAACACCTGGAAAGGGTGGTACCTCTTGACCGCATCAACACAATCCTTAAAGATCGACGACCAAAAATAACCCGCTCTTAAGATTTTTTGGGTTGTAGAAACCCCAGATAAATGACCACCACACGCCCCTCCATGGAAATCATTCAGCACTACCTCAGCCTCTTCATGAGTTAAACAACGTTGTAAAATGGAATCTACCCCACAATGGTACAAAGTGTTATCCACTATGAGGTAATTCTTAGACACGTGACATAACCGTAATCATTCATCCCGTGAAAGGTGAGTAGGGACCTTCAATGTTTGTAAATATATAATGATATCCCCATACCATGGGTCTAAAGTTGAGATTAGGAAGATGTGCTCATTAATAAACATATCTTCACAAACCAACTCCTCAGCCTCGCTTGGGAAATCCGATATAAGCTCCGTAAAAATTAATGTTTTCTTCGATTTTGCCGAAACAAACTCAAGATCGAATTCTTGCAAGATGACAATCCATTTATTATATTTACCCCCAATCATCCTTCGAGTGAGGACGAATTGAAATGGATTGACATGGGCTACAACCAAGGTCTGGCGAAGGAGAATATAATGTCTCAACTGTTGAACCGCATGTATTGTATCTAAGGCAAGCTTCTCAACATGAGAATAATGAATCTTCGCGTCAATAAGATTCTGGCTCAGATAGTATATGACATGCTCTTGGAGCTTCTCATCCTCTTGAACCAAAACCATACCAATCGTCTCCATAGACGCAACCACATAAAGTAGGAAATCACGGCTATAGTCTGGGGGACTAATCACCGGGGCCGATGCTAGGGCTCGCTTGAGCACATCAAAGGACTCCTGGGCTCGCTCATCCCAACAAAAGGTGGTGTCCTTCTTCAAAAGACGCATGAAGCCTCTAGTCAAATTGAAAAAATTGACAACGAATCTCCGTAAGAAGTTTTCCATGCCTCGCAAACATTGAAGATGACGAATATTTTTCAGGGGCGACAACTGAAGTATTGCCTCAACCTTCAAAGGGTCGACTCTTATACCCTCCTTAGAAACGATGAATCCTAATAAGTGACCAGAATTCACATAAAAGATGCACTTGTGAGGATTTAACCTAACCAAATAATGGCGGCACCTTTCGAATACCAATCTCAAATGATAGGAATGACGCATTCTCATACGAGAATGAGCAGCAAGGTCATCCAAAAATACTTTGATAATCAATTTGAGATCGTGGAAGATCAAGGTCATGGCCCGCTGAAAAGTAGCTCCGGCATTTTTAAGGCCAAAAGGCATTTTCTAATATGCAAAAGTTCCCCAAGGACAAATAAATGCAGTCTTATGTTGGTCCTCAGGTTTAATTTGTATCTGATTGTATCCGAAAAAGCTGTCCATAAAGGAAAAAACCTCGCTACCCCCACACTCATCCAAAATCTGATCAATAAATGGTGTGGATAAATTGTCCTTAGGATAGGCATGATTCAAATCACAGAAATCAGTACATATGTGGATCTCTCCCTGCTTCTTGTCAACCAGAATGGGGTTTGAAACCCACTCCGTCAAGGGAACGGGATAGATAAAACCGGTTTTCAACAGTTTCTCTATCTCTGCCTTATTCGCGGGTGCTTTCCTAGGATTCATCGCACGCAAGCGTTGTTAAACAGGCTTAGCATTAGGATAAGTCTTAATCTCCCGTTCAACAATGTGAGGGTCGATACCTGGCATTTCGTCATAATACCAAGCAAAGATATCATGAAATTCTTTAAACAGCTTGGTGTATTCTTGAATATCAGCATGGGAACATTCTGCCCCAATATAGACATTTTCTATCCTGCCAGGGTTGCGAGAGATATTGATAGGAATCGTTGGAGATATATTTGCCATGTTTCCATTAGCCATCGGACCAGGAGAGCTTAATGGAACCATGAGACTACCAATTCTCTCCCTAAGAACCTCCCTAAAGTCCTCACGCTCCAAGCGGTCAAGCTCGGGAAGAAAGTAAGATCTATGATGGAGCTCTTCCCATGTGGCTCAACTCCTGACATGGCTTCAATAATCACTTCGTCTAAAGGAAAAACACTATCAAGGCAGTCGTACACGTGAGAAGACTGTACTTCCCATGCAGGAAGCACATATGGGTCCTCCTCCTCCGTCTGTGAAGAGGAAGGACTAGGCTCTGCAACACACTCAATATTAGCTTGATAAGCTACCATAGTTGCAGGCAACGACATGTCCGTTATGATGGACTCACTCGAAGTATTCGGTGTAGGAAGAATCCAAGGATCTTCCATATGACTCATGCGAAAAGACATCGATCTCACAGATGTTGAAGCCTCACCGGAACTAGACCCTATCATAAGGATAGGTGCAGGGCAACTAAAACTTCCCATAAGGGATGGATACATGCCGACACCCACACTCCCAGTTGTCGGCTGAGAGTGCTCGACAATCGAGATCGAAGCTCCCAAATATGTGGTAATCGATGGATTCTTGAATGACGTTTAATCAATCATAACTATCTTCCCATTAAATGGAAAGCATACAACACGAAATAGGGAAGAAGCTACGGCTTGCATACTATACATCCAATTCATACCCAGCAAGAGATTGTAGTCAAGGGGCGCATCAACCACCTCGACCTCTATCGCAACGATCTTCCCTCCCAAATGGACCTTAAGGGAAGGAAGGATCCCGTGCGACCTAAACGATCTCCCATCAAACGCAGTTAACATGGTCGCAGACTTAGACAACTCAGAGGAACCTAAACCCTTCCAACATGATAAAGACATCACAGAAGCATCAGTGCCTTCGTCAATCACAGTGTGCTTGATGGTCATGTTAATACATTCTATGTGAATCAAAAGAGACACATAGTAAGGAAAGCGAGGCTGAAGTCCTGTGGTTTCAAATTTAATCACGGAGGAAGAATTATCATCGTTCACACCAAGGGCAGAAAGCAAAGCCTTCCTTTGCGAAGGACAACTCTGAAGTACTTCTAGTGCAGACATCGCAGAAGGAATGTGGCCCAAATCCTCTACAATAGAATAGTTCTGGGCAGCTCAGGCATTAGGATTGTGCCCCGAACGCTTAAGGACTCCCTTAGGAATGCGAGGTGTAGCTTCAGGTTTATCCACAGGTTTTTCAATATGCAAAGGAGTCCCTGGTGGATTAGGTTCCTTTTCTGGGTTGGGTTGTGACGAACCATAGTCCTTCGCATGGGTCACAACTTTCACAGCACATACCATGTTAATGCAACCATGACCACTACCCTCCGGCGGATCTTGATCACCACCAGACTGATCATGGGTCCTTGAGTTCATACTTTGATTGTGAGGTAAAGGGTTAGTTAGCACAGCTGGGCTCTTTGCTAAGAATCTCGAGGCTTCATCGATACGAGGGCACAAGTAAGTGAGGTGATCTTCCTTACACAACTTGCAAGGAAATTTAACCTTACATTTAGCTTGCTTGTCCCCCCTAGCATTACGGGCGTTCTTGTCATTATTATTAGCATTTTCATTCCTATTCCCACCCTTACGATTGTTCTTACCCTTCTTTTTATTCCGTCCGGGCTGTTGGTTACCCTTCTAGTCCGACGATTGCACCGAAAGCACACTCACCGTTTGGGTGGGTTGAGATGAAGCCATGGCTTGTCCCGAAGCAAATTGGCTGATTGACAATTGACTGACTTGTTTTGCAACCGAATCCGCAGATTTAGCACTCGCATAACCAACAATGTCATCGGCATGTGGTCCAGGTTTAATTTTAGGGTCGAAACTAGAACACAGAGCATTGGGAATGATCTCATATAACAAACCGGATTGAGCATAAATCAAATCTAGTTCCTGCGCCCTAAAAATGGCTTGTTCCTAGTCTTTACCTCCAATTGTAAGATACACTGCAAAGGTTATTACCACATGCAAGACTCGCAATAACTAATGGACCCAACAGACATGTAGAGTGTTTTCAGAGAGGGTGACCTTGGTCCCATGGTTTGGTGAGGTAGAGGTTGAAGAGCATCCTCATACACTTGATACACATGCAAAGAGCATGATTTTATTTATTTTAATACAATGTTGCAAAGGAATACATATGTAAAATAATCAGGGAGGAAAGGAGAGGGCATGAGTTGTGAAGACACCCATCCATAAACCAAAACAAACTTTTGTTTGAAGTGTTCAGTGGCTATATTCTAGTCTACAACCACAATTTGCATATCGTGCTGGAAGCATGCCAAGCAAACAGGGAGAGCTCGACCAACCTCACTCATGAGAGAAATAAGTGTCCATAATGCAACTACATCTCGTGAAGAGTCGCTCGTATAACTCGCCTAATACGCCCTCAACTTTTGAAATGATGAACACTCAACAAGTTTTCAAGGCATGCATGTAGCCATAGGTCATTTGAAAGAGTTCTATCAAACTCTATTGCAATGTCGGGTGCTAAGACTATTGAGTTTATCCATGCTTATGAGTTTAACGATGTTCGTCTTTAACTACACAATTAGTTTAATACTAAGATGATAGTAATACTTCAAAGTTACAATACAGTTTTAACAAGCCAGCAATCCAAAGTTCCAATCCATCGATAGCAATTCCTCAACAAATAAATACAAATGAAAAACTATTTTAAAAATTATGTTTATGGAGGAATATTATAAACTATTTTGCATTTTGGAGCTTTTCGAGTATATTCCAGCTTTCTCAGGCGTGAAAGAACAATGCTAAGCATAAAGAGCTAAGCGACAGAGCCTGCAACCCAAATTTCACATATATGCATCCCATTATGACCTACCAACATCGAATGACCTACCAACACTGGCAGGTATCCGCTGCCACACAACACTTGTTTTTAAAAATATGGACAATAAGGATACGTTGTTTGGAGTTAATCTTACCTTTTTAATCATATAATTGTTGACTTGATGGCATTTACATAAGAATAAGTATCCAAATTATGCCTTTATAATAGGATTGTGATATAAATAAAAAATATTGAAATTAACTGTTTATATATTTATAAATAAATAAATCAGAAATATGAATTATGACTTAGTTTTAGTGGGTAAATATTTTGAGTTGTAAGTATGAGATTATGGGTCAAATTTCTTAATAAGTTAAATCTATGTGATTGTTGAGGACCTCATTGGATGTCCTTGTTACAAGATATGTGTTTATATCTTGGAATTTGGGGTGGATTAACACCTATACTTTTCCTAGATTCCACTAAGATGAGACAAGTATACTCTCTAGATTGATTTTATGGCACTTGTTCCAAATTCGAAATAAATAATTATTAAAAAAGTATAAAAAATAACAGAGGAGTCTAGATTCCACTAAGATGAGACAAGTATACTCTCTAGATTGATTTTATGGCACTTGTTCCAAATTCGAAATAAATAATTATTAAAAAAGTATAAAAAATAACAGAGTCTATCTATTCTCTGTTTTGGGCTTTCCCGTACTTTTTTTTGTCAAAATAGTGTAATTTCTTTTGGCCAAATCCACTCAAATTCCCATAATATAATATAATATAATATAATATAAGAAATTTATGGTTTTTATTCGTATAATATAATTGTCGGGAGTATTTAGCTTTTATAGGCCATTGCCTCTCTGTTCTTCCTGGTGAAATCACCACTGTTGACAGGTGGTAATCAGCGTACCGGGCCCTAAGTTCCAAGTTGTTCCAAACACCTAACCCTACGATGATGAAAAGAGAAAAGAGTTGAACCTATGACCTTCATCATCAGATGATGAAGAGAGTTGAACCCATGACCTTTCCTTCCCACCTTGGGCAGAGATCTTATGTTTCATGTTTAGTTTATAACTACTCGAGCCAACCCTCAGGGTTAGGGAATAGTTTGTGATTAGTGAGTCTTGTTGTAGTTAATGGATGCAAAAATTATCTTGCATATTTGCATAGCTAGTTGTCTTCAGATGATTTGATAGCATTTGTGAATTTTAAAATAATTTCTGCAGCTCATTATGCAGCGCTGCAAACTTTTATTTACCAGTAATGGCACCATCTTACTGTAATTAGCTTACTGAATCTAAACCTCCTAGAGAAATGCATGCAGATGAATTATGTGAATTATAGGATTTCATAGGCCAGAATACTCTGTTGTTGTCAAAGAATTACATGGCTATTACGAGGTATTCCTTCCCAGATTAGTGACCTAATATTTTTGTATGGCTGAACTTTTCTATTTTTGTAGAAATGGTGGATTCAATGAAGAAAGTGGCCAAATTAGACGTTGAACTGACAGTGGAAGAAAGAAATCTGCTTTCTGTTGGCTATAAGAATGTTATTGGTGCCAGGAGAGCTTCCTGGCGAATTATGTCCTCCATTGAACAAAAAGAGGAGGCCAAGGGTAATGAGGTGAATGCAAGGCGAATCAGGGATTATCGCCATAAAGTTGAGACAGAGCTGTCTAGAATCTGTGATGACATTTTAAATATTATTGATGAACAACTTATTCCATCTTCTAGCTCTGGAGAGTCTATGGTGTTCTATTACAAAATGTAAGTTATTTTATAGTCTTCAAGTAGAAGCAGATGAATTTAAGCTGATATAGGAAATGTGGAAATTCCTGGCCTTGGTTATGCTGGAATAAATTTCAGCTATAATCAATCATCTTACATGTATAAAATTCGTGCTTATGTATTATTTATTCTTTGCTAGCATGACCTATTATTTATGTTTAATATGCGGTTTCCATTTGCAGATAGCTATGCTTTCATTTAGTTACTGATTATTCTATCATTTCACCATATCAACAGGAAAGGAGATTACTATCGTTATCTTGCCGAGTTCAAAACTGGTAATGATAGGAAAGAAACTGCCGATCAGGCTCTCAAAGCATACGAGGTGATGCATTGAAACCACTACCTTTCAATTGAGACTGTTTTGCAAGGATCTATTTACTAATTTAGTAAAGTTCTGTTAGATTTAATAGAGGTTATAGCAAGGGTCTATTCATTTGTATGCGTGTTTTTGTCTATTCTTAGTTGTGTCGTTTTGTAATATTTCAGACTGCTTCAAGCACTGCAACCACAGATTTGCCTCCAACTCATCCCATCAGGCTTGGCCTTAATCTGAATTTCTCAGTGTTCTATTATGAAATTCTCAACTCTACTGAGAGGTGCGATAATTCTGTGGATTCTTGATTTGACATTCGCAGCTTACGTACTTTTTATTTGAATGGAATTGACGTTGAAAACTAGTTTTTTTTAATTGAATGCAAGTTGAAATTTGTGTCTGGGCTTTTATGACTGGGGGTTTTTATTTGTTGCACAATAAACTTTTGTGGGTTGTTTCAGAGCGTGTCATTTGGCCAAAGAAGCATTTGATGAGGCAGTATCAGGACTTGATGCTCTTAGTGAAGAGTCCTATAAAGATAGCACATTAATAATGCAGCTACTAAGAGACAATCTTACACTTTGGACTTCATATTTGCAAGAAGATGGGGGTAAGGCTTATGGCAGCATACTTTATTTTGAAATACAGGACATGTCCTTAGATATCTCACTGGTAAACTGATCATTATCTTGAAAGGTAGATTCCAATATTTGGAGCTGAAGAACTCTACTGTTTCTGATAGGAGAAGAGCAGATAAAAAATGAAGAGGTTAAGCCAGAAGATGGAGAGGTAAGTAATTTGAGTGGCTTGCAGGTCATTGTTTTTTACAGTCTTCTACAGTTAAATATAGGGTGCAGAGTTTCATAATTTTTTGTATCATTGGTTTTCTCTATTGCACTGGGGCTGTTTAAGTAGGCCTTTTTGCTTCTTAGTTATTAGTATCAATGAGAGGTATTTACTCTTGGCGATATTGTGTTTGCAGCATTAATGCTAAAAGGGGAGAAGAACGAGTTTATTCATGAGAAGTTATGATACCTTGATTATTAGGGGGTGGATCATTATTTAATTTATAGTTCTTCCATAGTTTCTGCAGCTTTGTAAATATAGATATTGCTTCAGCCCGTTTGGTTACATGGTATTGAATCTTTAGCTGATATGGCGTTGGACTCGTTTAGCTAGATAGGTTTAGATCTATAAAACTGATCAATTTTTTCTGTGGCTGGAACTTGGCTGTATCTCTTTTAGGGCATAAATCTGCAGCTGAAGGTGTTATCTAATTTTAGGACAAAAAGCACATCGTATATTTGAATGCCATACTGTTGAACCATATATGAATGCGCTTTTATTGTGATACAGAGAGAAGTACATTTCTGTTTCTGTTCTCTGCTTTTTAATTCTCTGCTTTTTAATGACAGCATATTTGCTACATCAGAGTTGGATAAATATTTTTATCGGTAAACATCACTGTTGTCTTTTAGGACAAAAGGCACATCTTATTGTTTATATATTTAAATGCCAGACTCTTCAAGCATACATGAATGCGCTTGTCTGATTTTAGGACAAAAGGCACATCTTATTGTTTATATATTTGAATGCCATACTCTTGAAGCATATATGAATGAGCTTTTAAGTTGCATTTTTTAATGGTGCTTTTTTGTGAGTTTGGTAGATTTTTTTATTGTATTTTGATTGTTGTTGCACTTGTGGTGGTAGGAGATACATTCTTTCATTTATTGAGTAATAAGTTTATTTATTTATTGAGTAATACAACCATTTTGATAACGACTTCTTTAATATGTGGAATAGTGTAATAGGGCCTTACTTTGGTGGTTGGGCTAAACCTTTGTTTCTATGTCATCATATTTCCTTGATAGCTTGATCCTTGATGGCCAATACCTCTTGCAAGTGAACAAGCACATGTGATCACATGCCACATGGCCATTGAGTTGGCAATTTGTGCCTCGATTGCTCAATGGAGCTATTGATGAACCTTTATGTCTAATTTTGATTATGGCATCCTTGTTGGGGTGGCATATCTTGTATATTCTAATTTTGGATCAATAACTTGAATGTTGATCAAATGAGAACAAACCAATAACCATCTGAGGGGTTATTGACATGGGCTCATAGGGGTTAATAAAACATGAACCATTAAGGTCACAAAGGTTATTAGCATGAGGATAAATATGAGTTAGGGGTTGTAAGTGTTGTTAGCATGAAGATCGTAGGGGTTTTAAGTGTTTAAAGCCATTTTTCTTTCTATTCCTAGTTTGAGTGTTCTCTCAACTAGTTCTAATGGAGGTGCAAAATGCATGCATAGATAAAAGTGCATATGCAATGTATTAAATTCATGCACCAAATAAGTATTATATGTACAACAATAATTTAGTTGGTTGTTGATAACATGGCAACAAGACTTAATAAATTTTCTCTATTATCCTCTGTTAAAATATTGTAACTTTGAAGAATATTCTATATGTATCCTTTTGTGGTCCCCGATGGTCCTACCGGGAGAACCACTTGTATTACATTGTACCCCGATGCTCCTAATCGGAAGAACTAATAAGAGTCATGAGGTAGTCCCTTCTAATTGTAAAGGTGGGTCATCAGCACCCTAGTGTGGTTACTTGAGCCTACATGTGTAACTCGAGCCTACATGATTTAACTTGAGCCGACATGTCAAATGAGTTAACTTAAGTGAACGGATGAATATAAATAGAGGTGTAGTGCTCCTCATTTGAGACACACACTCACTTGA
>LPNX010016479.1:194392-208431 GCA_001517045.1 Pseudotsuga menziesii | reverse complement strand
GTAACTTCGAAGAATATTCTATATGTATCCTTTTGTGGTCCCCGATGGTCCTACCGGGAGAACCACTTGTATTACATTGTACCCCGATGCTCCTAATCGAAAGAACTAATAAAAGTCATGAGGTAGTCTCCTCTAATTGTAAAGGTGGGTCATCAGCACCCTAGTGTGGTTACTTGAGCCTACATGTGTAACTCGAGCCTACATGATTTAACTTGAGCTGACATGTCAAATGAGTTAACTTAAGTGAACGGATGAATATAAATAGAGGTGTAGTGCTCCTCATTTGAGACACACACTCACTTGGAATAGCGCACTTGTGGAGGAGAGGAGTTGCTGGAGAAGGAGGAGAATCAGGTTTTTTATCTCCTTGTTGGTTTTACCTTTTTCCCTTTTTGGGGCATCTATATTGTGGAAGCTTTTGCTGGGTTTTTCCCTTTAGGGTTTTCCCAGGATAAATCTGTGTTGTTCTTGTGATACTGTTTCTTTCAGTGATCCTGTTTTATATGCTTTTATTATGAAAAATGAAATGATATACTGATGTCTTAGTTAAGCATATGAAAATTTAACATCCTCCAACCTCTATAGTATGTACACCATTATTTTAGTTAGTTATTAATAA
Organism: Pseudotsuga menziesii; assembly: GCA_001517045.1. Taxonomy (NCBI): domain Eukaryota; kingdom Viridiplantae; phylum Streptophyta; class Pinopsida; order Pinales; family Pinaceae; genus Pseudotsuga; species Pseudotsuga menziesii. The sequence continues at coordinate 207,812 of LPNX010016479.1, read as the reverse complement.
CAAGACATGATGATTATGTTCAATTTGTTGATTCTTAATTTACATAAATTTATTTCTTTATATTATTCATATAAAGGTTCCATGAACAAAGTTTATATTAGTTTTATAAACTTAAACCATTTCAAACCCTTTATGCACAAACATAAACCCTTTGTTGAGGAAGAGTTAGACAAAGTCAACCCATGAATAGAATGTAAAAATCCCACCCTTATACAGAAGCATAAACCCTTTGTTGAGGAAGAGTTAGGAAAATTCTACCCATGAAGAGAATGTAAAAAACCCACCTTGTATTCCTTAATGATGGGTGGAGTTGATAAAAGATTTGTGGATTGGGTTGCCCCTTAACTAGCAACATTATCAACTCTTAATTAATAACCAACAAAAATACATAAGATGAGGTTTTTTCTCTTATTGCTAGATTAACTTCTATTAGATTTTTTTTTGTCTATTGTCCCTATTGATCTTGAAGTGGAACTAATGGAGGTGAAGACCATTTCTTAAGTGGGCCATAACCATTCTTTTTGTCTATTGTTGCTCCTTTTAGATGAAGTATATGCTTAAGTGGGCCATAACCACTCTTTCTTGGATTTGCTTTTGATTTGCATAATTTCTGTGTGTTTCTTTTATCCTCATTGCATTGTTGTAGTGTCTCGTTTGAATAAATCTCATGAATGAATAATACATGAGTTGTGTATTATCCAAGAGGTAGGGCTCTAAACCCAAGAAGGTTTGACAAAGTTAACATTAGCCTAAATTAACAAAAAATACAATATAATAAGGTGTTACACAATGGAAGGCATGTGGCTCTAATAAATACAATAAGGTCAACATGTGGCCTCAAGTGAATATTAAACCTATATGTTTAACATATTCACTTACCTTGAAAAAGGGCCCACACATAAGATACTACAATATCTCTTTTGTACCACCAAGTAGGGGTTGATAAAAATTCATCATAGATCACCATAATGCTCCTACAAGCACCAAATGGGATTTTGGATAGCATTAGTCATACTCCAAAGGGTAATAGGTGAAATGTGTGTGGAAAAGTAGGAATGGTAATGATGGAAATGGATTGACAAGGAGGTGGATCTAGGGAGTGCTCTAATGGATTTCCAAGAAAGAGTGGTTATGGCCCACTTAAGCATATACTTTGGTCACACCAAAGGGAGAGTTAGCATATATGAATCCTTTAAGAAGCAAAAAAACATAATTGATTTTCTCATCTAGGAGAGGTGTTACATCATTTAATTGTGTATCAATCAGAGGAGTGTTTGTCACTAAATTGCTCATCCAGTGTAACATTTTTGTCACTAATCTACTCATGTAATGAGGGAGGACTAGAAGGAACACCATGAGAGGAGACTTCAATTGGTATCAGTGCCAACAATTTGTCCAGTTTTTGTAGTAGTATTAGGGGAAGCAATCTTGGAAGTAGAAAGGGGAAGAAACCAAAAGAGACCAACATAATAATGGGAAGAAACATCATTCATGAAGCACACTAAGAATTATTTGAATAATCTTATGAAATATCTAAAGGTATGTTAGTGGACAGTGAGGCCTCATGAAGTTAATAAAATGTTGTCACGAGGAAGGAGAATATATTTTGATCATATGTTAATTGGCCTTTTGCATTTTGGAGAGCTTTTGGTTGTCCATTGCACGGTGAGTGTTCATTCCTTGCTTGTGAACCAATTTCGAGGGAGTTGGATTCGAGGGAGTTGGATTCCTTTCCAAGTTGGTTGATGGAGAGGCCATTCATACCTCTCATTGGAGCTTAATGAATGAGTAAGTTAGTTTCAGGTTGAAGGTCCATACAATCTAATTCTCATCTATTCCCCTATTCTCTCATTTTTTCTTCTCCACCCCCTAGACACTCATGTTGAGGGCGCACTTGTTGGAGTGGTGCTTGCGATTTGTTGAGTATATTTAGTGCACAATCTGTGAAATATGATGTATGGCTCTATAATATCATGTCCATATGCTCTGTAAGTCAGAATATCAAGAATACATATGTTAGAGGCTCACATTCCCATGCTTTTGAATAACTAGTTTTCATGGATTTGGCTTCAATATTGAAGTAGCTTTATATTAAATTTGTATGACGATGTTTCTATGAGTTTGATGATGTTTGGGAAGCCATATATTATGTAATTCTCTGTAATTTAAATCCCATATGCTATTCAGCTCGAAATCCAAGAAACTTCTGTGTGAAAAGATTTCATTCTCATGCCATTCTATCACTAGTTTGATGATGTTGTGACAGCCATATATGATGTGTTACTTTGTAATTTCGTGTCCTTATGCTCCATGGGTCAAAATCCAAGAAATCCATATGTGAAAATCTTGCAATTCCATGCTACTAATTCACTAGTTTTCATGTATTTGACTCCCATACTGAATGAGTTGTATACAAGACTTGTATGAAGGGATTTATATGGTGTTTAATACTTTTGGGGAAGAAATTTGTATTTTGTATATAGTCTCTATATGTCACATCTTGATCTAAACCTTTAAATCTACCTTTCATATGTCAAAATAGAGCTAGTTATGTAATTTGCCCATAAGCAATTTCACTAAAAGTTATCAAATGAATGCGGCACTCTATAACCAGTTTGTCAAACTAATAACCATGTGTAAAATAGTCCATGAAGTATTATATAAGTCCCCATACTCTTTTCTAAAATTTTGGAGGGTTGTACTTGAGTTGGAGAGCTAGTTTGGCCTTCAGCCTTGGGGGGTTTTGATCACAATTTCCTACTAAAATTGCATTGTTTCTCCTTATCCCAAAGCCAATATGGAGAGGCATAAATTATGATCCAAAGTGTCCTTATACCATTTTTGTATGTTTTAATACTCACCATACCATTTCCTTTCAAATTTTGGACCATTTGGTGAAAGTTGGAACCCTATAGAGTCATGACTAGTTAAGCTTGAATTTGCCCAATTTGTACTTTTATCCAAAATCAGAAGTACAGACATTACAATGGTATCGGAGCACGATCTTGGAACCTATTTAAGTTATGAATTATAAGGATGAATTTAATAAAATCATTAAGTCATATTTTGATGATATGACCAAGCAGCTTATGAAAGGGTTCAAATTGATGGCAAGCCAACTTAGGGGTAAGATGGAAGCATGGGGTAGTAGTAGTTTCCATAATGGAGAGACACATAATACAGTTATTTTTTAAGACCTTGATGATTGGTAGTATGGATTTAGGAACAATAAGGAATTAGGAACAATAAGGAATTAGGAACATTATGGATTTAGGAACAGTAAGGAACTCATTAAGGAACAATAAACAATCCACAAGTATGGAAGAGACCAAGGAGCCACCAGGTTGGATTTAGGAAAAGTAAGGAACTCATTAAGGAACAATAAACAATCCAAAAGTATGGAGGAGACCAAGGAGCCACCAAGTTTTGTCGGTGGTGAAGTAGAAAAATTATTACATCAAGAGGATTGAAAGTCACTCCCAAGTGAATTTTAAAAAGTTGAGGAAAAATCACATGATAATGAAGAAGAGTACCTTGAAACTATTGAATATCATTATGAGACACATTTTAATGTGGACATGGACCAAAGGGAATTTACTGATGGATACTTGAACTGTGAAGGAGTAACTACTGATGGGTGCTCACAAATATATGTTGGTGACATAGAGATTAGATTTGAAAATGTTGTTGCAAACCAAATTTCTCATGAGAATAAATATGAATACTTTGTATCAAGTAATGAAGAACCAAGGTCAGCTTCTCCATCACCACTTGAGCTTCAAGTAGTTGATCAAATCAAGAATAAAGAAGAAGAGGAGGTTCCTCAACAAGAACCTCTTTTCCTTGAAGGGTCATTGAGGATGGATGAAAAGAATATTCAAGAGGACCTAAATACTCTCCCTGGCACACATGATTTGGTCTAAAAAAAATTTTGGAGCATGGAGGATAAATATTCCATGGAGGACATCGAGAAAATTCAAAAGGCAATATTTGAGATCAGAGGTAATATTTTGAATTTGATTCTGATAGAGATTATTTAATTGAGCTTGTTGGTTTGTATCATGGAATAACCTTGAAGGATGTAGAAGATAATGACAAGCTCTCAAATGAGTTGGATTCCACCCAAAATGCACTCCAAAAATCTATGGTGCAGATTGAGCAACTTCAAGAGAGGTTGCAAGGGTCCTTTACACCCTCCCACATATCAAACATTCATTCAATGGCTGAAAGATTTATGTTACAAACGAGGAACCTCATCTGATGTAGAACATGAGTTACATGTTGAATGTTCTTGGAGAGGCTATATTCCAACAAGGAGGAACCAAGCACATGGTCTTGTTCAGAGGGATTATGAGTTGACTCTTGGTGAGAGTTGCAGAGCCTGGGAGGAGGCACATGATCTCACAACAATTGAACCATCCAATGATGGATAATATGCATTCAAAATTTTGATAGGTAAGAGTTGCAGATATGTAATCTTGGTTCACAATTATTCACTCCCTACTTCATTTTCAACCACATTAATTGGGGATGAAAATTGGATGAAATGTTTCTTTTTGATGGTGCCACATGAAGAGTATGTAACTTATATCTATCCATTTTATGATGACATGACTAGATAACCAGCTTCTTTACATTTGCAGCAGCATCCTTTGTTACATTATGATGATACACATCTACATGGATGCACCTATGATGTTCACTCGAGTCACTTGGAGACTTATGATTTTACTTGCTCCTTGCCTAGTCCATTTGATGTTGGAGGAAATTCATCCCACACTTGGGTGAAAATATATATGATTGAAGAACATTATTATTGGCATAAACATCCTTTTTTATTTCATGATGATATACATTTTCATGGGTGTATTTATGAGACTTATTTGAGTCACCTGAAGACTTCATGTTTTCTTTGCACCTTATTTGGTTCAGATTTGGGTGGAGGTTATTCATTCACTTCTTGGATGAAAGAACACATGGATGATTATTATTTTGATGCATCTTACATTCTTTTGGAGAAGCATTATAGGACATGGGATCCTTGGCTATGTCATTGGAGAAGATTTGATATAACACTTGATTCTTGTGTGTATGGGCCACATGATGATCTACTTAATTGTATGTACATGCACTTTCATGATTCTTTGATGAGGTACCTTCTTGATGTACACTTGTATGATGTTTTTATGTACTTTAATGATCTATTTTTATGTATTCATGATGCTTGGAAGAGAGCAATACAAGCAATGGGATCCAGGTATTGCTTGGTTTCAATTTTGGGGGAAACAAGCAGTAGGGGATATTGAGTCACCACTTGAGAAGGTGATTGTAATCAGATTAGAGAATCAAAAAGCATGGTGGTTCCTCTTTGAAATTTTCTTGAAAACATGGAAATTCAAGTTTGGAAACTTAGTACCAACTTCAAAGAATTATAGAAAAGCAGAAAGGGATGAAAGTTTAGAAAAGGTTTCCAAAAGATGGAGGTAAAGATTAATTTTGAAAATTTTATTTTGATGGATTTGATTAATACTTTTTGTGTAAGTGGTTTTTTCATGATATATATCAATATGCAAATATCCACATATCTTTACTTTTGGAAACACACAATTGTAGTACATGAGTGCCACTACTCAAATTGCAACTAAGGTTTGAAGGAAAGTTTTGGAAGGAAAGAAGGTTATTCAAAATACATGTTTGAAATTGATTGAGGACAAGAAATATTGTGTGGGGAGGACTGTCATGTCCCCAATTAAATAATTTCCAAATAATACTAATTGCAAATAATGTTTCACCAACCTACTAGTTCCCTAGGTTGAGATGGAGACACAAATTTTGTAATAAGGGTCTATGGGACCCAAAAGGACTTTATTTTACCATATTAACATTTAAATCGGTCACGTAAATTATAAATGATAATAAAATATGGTGGCATGGTTTCATGAATACACTCGGAAGCTTGTGGATCCTTTGGGTGACTAGACTCCCCACACACTTGGCATGATCTTCATCCAAATTCGAACACATGGGTAATGTAGCATTATTGGAGGGTGATGTGATGTAAAATATAATATAATGAGCTAAGGAATTCAAATAGGTAAATGATAGTAACTCCCATGGAAGAGGAAGAGACTAGAAGACAAGGTGTGCCACTTGGAAGGAGATTCCATGCACTCTATGAAAACAAATGGTGAAAGATTCTATGACAAGTATGCCACTTTCAGAACTGATTGCAGGCATATGGAAAATAAGAAATGACGGCTAAAACTATCCACCAAGAGGTTGAATTATCGAGTTAGAGGAAGCCATTCGAATTGGGGAAATAATTGGAGCACGAATAGGAAGACAAGTGTCATAAGAGTGAATAAAACACTAAGATGAGTTGGAGGAATCTCATGGAGGTAAATTCGGCCTTAGGAGGACTCATGATATTAATAAAAGGATTTCATGAGGAATAAAAATATATTTTGATCATTTGTTAATTTTCCTTTGGCATTTTGGAGAGTTTTTTCTTGTCCATTGCACGATGAGTGTTCACTCTCCCTGCTTATGAACCAATTTAGAGGGAGTTGGACTCCTTTCCAAGTTGGTTGATGGAGAGGCCATTCATACCTCTCATTGGAGATTAATGAAGTATTTTTAACTTCAGGTTGAAGGTCCATATAGTTTATTTCTCATATATTCCCCTATTCTCTCATTCCTTCTTCTCCATTCCCTCACATTCTCATGATGAGGGCACACTTGTTGGAGTGGTGCTTGCACTTTGCTAAGTATATTTAGTGCCAAAGATGTGAAATATGATATATGGCTCTGTAATATCATTTACATATGATATGTAAGTCGTAATATCAAGAATACATATGTTAGTGGCTCGCATTTCCATGCTCTTGAATAAATAGTTTTCATGGTTTTGGCTTCAATATTGATGTAGATTTATATTGGATTTTTATGAGGAAATTTATATGATTTTGATGATGTTTTGGAACCCTCTAGAGTCATGACTAGTTAGGCTTGAATTTTCCCTGTACTTTTCTCCAAAATACCAAGTAGGGACATTACATAAATTGAAGCCATGAACCTCCTTATGACAATATGTTCATATATTTTTTTTATTCTTAGAGGATATTTAGTTCTCCCCCTTAACCTCATGCTTACAAGGGGTTGAGGTATCCGTCAGATGGGCTTGAACTAAACGGGTAAATTCTCCCATATTCCTCAAAGTTACTTGATATTATATTAGATTAGAAAATACATCCTCTAGGGAGGGAGTTGTATATCCTTTTACAAACACATAAATTCTATAAAGAATAATGACAAAGGACTTTGTTTGAGAAAGAATATTCATAACACTATTCACAAATTTTGGCTTTGATTTTTCCTTGCCATCAAAAGTGAATGATAGTATCCTTCATACTCTTGAACCTTGCATTAGCTCCTTAACACTATCCTATTCACCCATTTTGAGGTTTGAAAACCTAGTTTCAAGTCTATTCATTGAGTAATATTCACCATCTCAAAGGGTATTTGGAAGTTATCCTAGATTTCTTTGGCACTTCTATAATATTTTGTGTGATAAATCACATCTGACTTAACATATAGGATGATGAGATTGAGATCTTCATCCTTCAAATGTATGATATCATTGTTGTCATTAATTGTAGGAGGGAGAGTTATTTTTACCATGGAGATCCATATGTCTTTCCTTTTAAGAAGTCTTGAAAAACATGATAAGTTTTCCCATTCAAATAGGGAAATAACCATTTTACATCCATAAGGGTTAAATCGTCTTTATAGAGTGAACAATTAAGAACTAGTCTCTTCAAAAAATTATGCAATACATTTTAGTAAATATGAAATATGGTTTAGTGGAGAATGTAAAGGAACACTACTTTGTTGGTCTTAGATAAGGGTGTAAACCCTAAGAAGGAAATGTCCTTAAAAAAGTTGAGATTCACAAGATAATAAAATCCTAATTTAGTGAAAGATAAAACAACAAAACATTAGCACTAGTGTGTTATAAATAAGGCACTGGTGCATGCACATGAGAGAGAGAGAGAGCACAAGAAGACATATAAAAGGATATCTGTAGCCATAATCATAAGTGCACCAAATACATAGATACAACAACCATAACCAAATAGCTATAACAACCAAAGATAGTGCAATATAGAGAAGGTACCCTTAAGCTGATGATTAAGAAATAATATAAATAATACAAATGAGGAGTGGTGTATTTATACACCATCCAAGAGGTAGGGGACTATCCCTAAGGGGATTTGAATAAGTCTACTTTAACCTAAATTAGCAACAAATACAATGTAATAAAGTGTTATACAAAGGTAGGAACATGAGCATAATACGTACAATAAGCTTGGCTCATCAAAATTGAATAATAAACCCATACAACATTATTGTATATCAAACAAGAGTGGCTACAAAGAAACTAACCCCTACATTATGTTTATATAAACAGGACAAGAGCATAGTAAGAAGCATAACACCTAGTTGATCGAGTAAAAGAAAAACCAACATCCGTTGATAATTTTTGAGGTAACGACTGAAGAATGATTACTAATTCTCTAGTCTTTGGGTATTTCTTGTGAGTTGAATTCTCCACGTCGATTCAAATCCTTTTAATATTGAAATTGATTTTCATTGGTGATCTTATCAATAATGGGTGACCTAATTTAAAAAATCCACTATAAGGGTTTGGCACTAGAACTCCCAATAGACTAATTGCCATAATGTTCGATAGTGTTTCAAAGCTTGCTAGTTCCACAATTTGTGGATGCTACTAATAATTTTAACAACATTTACATTCCCATGTGGTACGTAACATACTACTTGAAAAAATATTGAATACAAATTACATTTTAATAGATATAATATTATGGTTGTAGAAGTGAAGGCTTGCAACTCAAGTTGCGCCAATTGTAAGATCTGCAACATCATAAGGACATAGGTTTCACATTTTATTCTTGAAAAATTTGTTGTACTTAAACAAGACCAAGTCTCATAAGAATTAATTATGAGAAATGAAAATTCAATATTGGAATCATATATAACTTGTGGCAAACATTGAATCAATATCAATGACGATATTTCTTTTCCCTACTCTATGCTTATGACATAAGCTTCAACCCTTGGTGAATCTTATTTTATTTGAAAGTTAACATGCAGGATATCGCATGACGTAAGCTATGATTTAAGATAGTGGTTAACAAGGATAAATTTGGTGGTCAAAGCTTGATGGTATGTTTCCATGAGGCATAACTGAGGAACTTGTCCTTGAATACTTCTTGAAGGCGATGCACTTGATGTTAAGGACTTGCAATATTTATAATTGAAGAAATGAATGCTCAAATAAGCACCATATGGTTCAAGGATACCAACTATAATTTATTAAAATGATGTGTAGTTAGATCATTTATGCATCAAATTCCAAAAAATGGTCATGTTCTCATTGCACATGCATAGTCTTTTCCTCATTAAGTTAGGACAGGAAGTTGTGGTTTGTATTAGTTGTAATCTATATTTTTCTCATTAGATTTAAATGATCATATGAGGTTTCTATTTGTAATGTTAAGAACCCGTGTCAACCCTCCTCTTTATTTTGTTAGTATATTTTATCGGACGCATATGCTTTGTAAGTCGTCCCATCAGTATGTTGTATTATCCCACATTCATGGGGAGTAAGTAATAGTTGTTAAGTTGTCTAGTTATTATGTTGCATTATCCCACATTCATGGGGGGTAATAGTTGTTTAGATTAGACCTAGTATATAAGTATGTGTTGAGGCTAATGAAAGCATCGAAGAGTTATTTTGTATTGAGCTTGCTCAAAGGAGGTTGCCCGTCGAAGTGGCCCGCGATCAATAAAATATCTTTTGTGCTCCAATATTTCTATTATATCATGCATTTTGATTGTTCATTGCAAGAGGTTCTCCGCATCTGGTATCAGAGCACTTTCCTTGGCACAAGTGGGAAAAAAAATTTTGGAAAAAAAAAGAAAGGGGCAAAATTGGGCAGCGACTTTCACATCCATTTTTGAAACTCTCTGTGCAGATTCAAGAAAAATAAGTTGCATATATGAATTCCTCTTTCAAAAATATGCAGTTTAAAAAAAAAAAACCATCTCATTTGGAGTTCTAAAAGTGGAGATATTGCGGATTTAACATCAGCAATTTTTAAGAATTTCAGGGATGACCATGGAAATTGTAGAGCGAAAATATTTTGACAGGGTGCCCAGATTTCTATTCTAATTTCGTGGGTAGAAGCAGAGTGGTTGTTCCAGTTCTAGAAACAGGCTGTAATAGCAATTCTGAGCAATATATATTGGGTTATGCTCATTTTAAAAAATTTCATCTCAAAACCCTAGCTCTAATTATGGGTTTTTGAGCATTCGATGGAATTTCTGCCACATTTTTTCTGGCACTGTGATTATTGCAGTAGTTCTTCTTCTTGCAGTGGTATTTTTCATTCAGATCAGGGAATAATCCCTATCCGCTTAACTGTGGGAAGTACTTGGGCATAGCCCTAAAACTCATTGTAAGGAGTACCATAGGAACCCCAAAGTAGCTGGCCATTGAGAGGACCTGCCAAGCGAAAAGGGAAACGACCCCCACCAATTTGACTAGATTTTCATTCGTGAGGAAAACCAAAGAGTTGTCTTTTTTGGCTAAGCGGTTAGCAGTTTTACCTGCGCCATGAGGTGAGGGGTACTGCCCCAATACTCAAGCCTGAGACAGCCTTGGTGGCCGAGTGATTACTCTTGAACCATTAGGAAGCCGAATATACTTAGGTTCCATATCTATTTATAGTTGATAACACACAGAATTCTAGAATTGTCACAGATCATTTACTCCAATTCAAGTTGATAAAGCACAACTTTCTAGCAGCACCACATATCATTTCTTTAGGAAAAAGAAAAAATTTCTTTAGCCATATATTCCCTGATTTAGCTTCGTTTCCCTTGAAAATTCACTGTAACCCTTGTCATTCCATTCTACATATTTCATTCATTGAGGACCCTATCCCAAGTCCACTTCCTGAAGCTCGAAATTCCATCTCCTTCTTTCACCCCGCTTCTGAAATTCACATTTTTTGTTTCCTTGTCCCTCAAAAAGTGTCAAGAACCTAGTTACCCACTCGCATTTTTCCCAACTCAAAATTTTCCTTTTTTAAAACCCTCTATGTTGTTGTTTTTCCACCCATTTCCGATAAAAAAATAAAAAAATAAAAAAATAAAAACTAAAACAAAAAACAAAAAAAGACTTGCTTATGGTTGTCCCCCACGTAGGAGAAAATAGATAAATGGAAGAAGAACTTATCACCCTCAAGACCAAACTCGAAGATATGGATCAAATATTTCTCGACCTCCATCTTCAGTATTCAGCCATGAGCAACCGGCAACAGCCTGAGTCTTCTATAGGAACTGCATTCTCTGCTTCCAGCAACTTTTGTGGGCCGAAGATGGAATTCCCTCGCTTCAATAGTGATGATGCAAGTGGATGGATACATAAGGCAAAACAATACTTTAATATGCATAACACTTTTGATGTCACCAAAGTCCCACTTACATCATTTCATTTGGAACGTGAATCACTTCAATATTTTGTTGGTACATCAAGGATCATGAAGAGCCCCAATGGACAGATTTTTTCCAACTCCTTTTGCACCAATTTGGCCCTAGTGGTTTTGATGAATTCAGAGGAGAACTCACCAAAATTCGCCAGACTAGAACTATGAGAGAGTATTAGATAGAATTTGAGAATTAGTCAAGCACACAGAAGGATTTTATGATGCATTTTACAGGAGTTGTTTCATCAGTGGTCTTAAGGATACAATCCGATCTGACATTACAATGTTCTGTCCCAACACAATGATGGAAATCCTAGGGTTGGATAAGTTGGCGGAGGACAAGATTAGGGCTCAGCAACACCCCAACTCCACTTTTGTTCCATTCAAAAATATGGTTCCCCAAAGACACCCAATCCCTCTGACTCCTAGAACCACTCCTATCAAGCATTTGTCTGAAGCCGAGATGCGGGCACATAGGGAAAAAGGACTTTGTTACAATTGTGATGATAAATTCACCTGGGGACATCAATGTACTGAAGCAGGGGGAGTCTCCTAGATCAATCCCTACAATTTAGGAAGCAACTGGGAGTGCCAAAACCAACCAAGGTCAGTTCACTTCAGTTAATGACTAGTCAAGCCAAGTTAGGAGTCAGTTACATTCAGTTCTAGCTCTCTACATTCAGTTAAATAATGGTTTAATTAATTGCACACATGTGGGGCGTTTTTCTCACCTACCACAGTCAGTTAACCATTATTTAATACTAAATGTAACACTTGGTTGTGTTTTAGAACTCCGGTTATGATTTAGATAAGGACAGTTAACTACTGGGTCCTCCAATAGTGATTTAGACAAGTCTTGGTTACCTACAGTCAAGTAGAGTCTAATCAATTCGAAATTCCTCATGTGGATTTGAATTTCTTGTGAATATTAAAGCCATTGTACTTCATTGTAATTATCTATCTGGATTACTTTTTTGATTAATGAAAGCATTCACAGCTGCAAGCCTTTTTCACTGTTTCATTCTTCAATGGCTGATTAAATTGTGAGATCTTCTTTGTGAGTTTTTTGTTTGTCTACCGATCTATATGCTCAAATTTAACATGGTATCAGAGCCTCGACGGACAAGGCACTTCTCCTCCTCATATCTCCTACTGGATCATTTTTTTGTTTTGCAGGTACAACTTCGAAATGAATTCATCAGTTCGTCTTCTCACCCAATCCTCAGATGCCTCAGACTATTCTAAATGGAAGTTGAAGATGATTATATGTCTAAGAAGACAAAAACTCTTTTTGGTGTCTATTGGACTTGGTAGACATAATTTTGAGAGTGATAATGACTGGCTAAAAGCTAAGGATAAAGATTTTGAAATAATGGAACTGGCTCTTTCTCCTAGCATGCGCTACCACAGTAGATCTATTAAAGATCCAGAGGAACTCTGGACAATATTGGACAGAACCTTTGGAAGCACATGGAGCACACCCAGCACCATAAGCATCCTTGATTCAAAAGTCTCGGCCTCTACTCTCTCTGATGAAGTTGTTCAAGATGAAGATGAAGCAGAAGCTTCTACACAGTCAATTCGAATTGAAGACAGTCTCCATGCAGTGACTCCTTCTCCTGATGCTCCGGAAGTTCATGAGATCTCTGATATCTCATCTTCTCATATTGCTGAAACATAAGAAGACATTCGAATCTCTGATATTGAAGAAAAATTCTGCTGCACTTCCATGCAAACATTCACCGCTGATTTTCCTTTAAATTCTGTGCAAAATTTACTAGTAATTTCTTCTGAAAGTGAAGAGAAATTTGATTTTCTTCCTCTAATGTTGCTGCTGGTGTACA
>LPNX010016479.1:131144-194077 GCA_001517045.1 Pseudotsuga menziesii | reverse complement strand
TTTGGTGTTAGTTTCCTCATATGAGGTTGCTGATATTTTATTATGTGATTCATTATCTATTTCAGAAGCTATATCAGACTATGGAGCTCCATCATTTGCTCTCAACAATCCCAATGCTTCTCTACCATTGATCACATGCTCATCTTCTCACAGAACTAGTAAAGAGGAAGATTTTCTGCATCCGCCTGGACACCTGCTCCTAACACTTGGGGCTGTTCTTACCACTCGTGGTTTTCTGTTCATGGCTGCAACATATCATTTTATTGAGTGTTCTTCACATTCCTTGAATTCTCAAGAACCTTTCCTCACTTTTCAGTTGACTTCAGTTGCTCTACATGGGTCCAGTCTTCATCCGGCAGCTGTCTATATTTCTGATTTAGTTGAGCATATCATTCTTCTTCCAAAGAGGAAGATTCCTCCAGACATAATGATGGAGAGGTTCACATGCCAGGCCCCAGGATACCTATGCACAGAAGAACCAGATTGATCCTGATTCTACCTGCTTAATTAGAAGGGGGGGTTTTTTTCCCATGTGGTTTTTCCCCAAGCACCTTATTTTTTAGTAGTTACTTTACTTTACTTGATGTAATGGGTGACCTATGGTCTTAGTTACCAGGGCCCACAGTTTGTCCAAGTTATCATTCAGGGGGGGTGTTATGATTATTAATCCTCCCTTGTCCAAATTTGATCATATGTCTAAATCGGGAGTCCATCCAGTCTATTTATAGTCATTAGCACCATTGGTTAAACTTGACCTAATTGGGGCACATGTTTTAGTTACCAAAGTGTGGGGAACACTAATTGAGGCTCACTACCACTTATTGCACTTGATTGCATAAGTTTAGGAGTCTCCTAGATCAATCCCTACAATTTAGGAAGCAACTGGGAGTGCCGAAACCAACCAAGGTCAATTCACTTCAGTTAATGACTAGTCAAGCCAAGTTAGGAGTCAGTTACATTCAGTTCTAGCTCTCTACATTCAGTTAAATAATGGTTTAATTAATTGCACACATGTGGGTCATTTTTCTCACCTACCACAGTCAGTTAACCATTATTTAATACTAAATGTAACACTTGGTTGTGTTTTAGAACTCCGGTTATGATTTAGATAAGTACAGTTAACTATTGGGTCCTCCAATAGTGATTTAGACAAGTCTTGGTTACCTACAGTCAAGTAGAGTCTAATCAATTCGAACTTCCTCATGTGGATTCGAATTGCTTGTGGCTATTAAAGCCATTGTACTTCATTGTAATTATCTATTTGGATTACTTTTTTGATTAATGAAAGCATTCACAGCTGCAAGCCTTTTGCACTGTTTCATTCTTCAATGGCTGAGTAAATTGTGAGATCTTCTTTGTGAGTTGTGTGTTTGTCTACAGATCTATATGCTCAAATTTAACAACTATGAGATTTATTACAAGAATGCCAAGGACAATCTTTTGGTGGATACTCTTTCCTGCACATTTGATTCCCCTGTCTCTCTTTTAGCTATTTCTATGCCTATTCCAACTTGGTTACACTCTGTTCAGCAAGGTTATGTCAATGAATCCTCATTATCTGAAATCATCCAACTGTTGGCCAGTAACCCTTCTGTGGTACCGCATTTCTCTTGGGATGGCTCTTCTCTGAGATACAAGGGTCATCTGGTGCTTCCCCAGAGCACAGATATTCAACATGCAGTCTTTTATGAACTCCATGCTTCTCCATCGGTAGGACACTCTAGGTTCATGAAAACATATGAGAGGCCACGATGTCACTTCTTTTGGAAGGGAATAAAATGACAAATTCAACAGATTGTTTCCGAATGTGCTCCTTGTCAGTGCCACCAAGGTGAAACTACAGTACTTTCCGGATTGTTCGAACCTTTTCCCATCCCTACAAGGATTTGGACATATATTTCGATGGATTTCATTCAAGGGCTCCCTAAATATGGAGGGAAGACCGTAATCTTGGTTGTGGTTGATCAGCTCTCCAAATATCATCATTTTTGTGCTCTCAGACCTCCATATACCACGTCCTCAATCGTACAAATTTTCATGGACAAGATATTCCTTCTTCATGGAATCCCTTCTTCCATTGTCTCAGACCGCAACGCACCTTTCACAAGTCATTTTCTCCTTACTAACACCAAACGCAATATGAGTTCAGTTTATCACCCACCAATAGATGGTCCGAATGAAGTCATCAACAACTATTGGGAAACTTATCTTTGTTGTTTCAACTATGAAGAACAACATCTATGGGAAAAGTGGCTCCCTCTCGCTGAATGTTGGTACAATACTTCCTACCATACTGCATCTCAAATGACTCCATATGAAGTAGTTTATGGTCACACACCTCCAGTACTCCTTCCATACACCCCCAGCAGTTCACCAGTTCAGGCTGTTGACATGGTTCTTCGAAACCGACATCAGATTCTTCACCTTCTGCAAGACAATCTTTACATGCTCAGAGCCCGCATGAAACACCAAGCTGATTAGCACCATTCTGAGCGCACTTTTCAATTCAATGACATGGTTTTTCTTTTCATGCAGCCTTACAAGCAATCCTCCTTGAAACTCAAAGGGAATCAAATGCTCGCTCCAAAGATCTCTAGTCCATATATAGTTCTTCAGAAGATTGGGTCTGTTGCTTATAAATTGGCACTTCCTCCTTATTCTCGCATTCAGCAAGTGATTGGCACCAACATCAGAGCACAAATTGTTTTACCAGAATGGGATAATAAAGGATCCATCATTTCAGATCCGGCGGCCATCCTCAATAAGCGCATTTGTCAGTTTTGCTCTCGGTCCATCACAGAGGTCTTAATTCAATGGCACAACATGCAACCAGAGGATGCTACATGGGAAGTGCTCCTTCAGATTCAGCAATAGTTTCCACATCTAAAGCTTTGAGGACAAAGCTTTTTTTTTAATAGGGAGGGGATGTTAAGAACCCATGTCAACCCTCCTCTTTATTTTGTTAGTATATTTTATTGGATGCATATGCTTTGTAAGTCGTCCCATCAGTATGTTGTATTATCCCACATTCATGGGGAGTAAGTAATAGTTGTTAACTTGTCTAGTTATTATGTTTCATAATGCCACATTCATGGGGGTAATAGTTGATTAGATTAGACTTAGCATATAAGTATGTGTTGAGGCTAATGAAAGCATCGAAGAGTTATTTTAATGTATTGAGCTTGCTCAAAGGAGTTTGCCCCCTCAAAGTGGCCCGTGATCAACAAAATCTCTTTTGTGATCCAATATTTCTGTTATATCATACATTTTGATTAGTCATTGTAGGAGGTTTTCCACACATAACATGTCATTTTTAGGATAGATGGAAGGGTCTTTACTTTGCGAGTTGAGGCCTATGTGCTATCTCGGGTTACCAACCCACAGGTGTTAGTCTTTCAATGTTTTTTCCTTCTAGTATGATGGTAAATGTGAATGCATCCTATAGGTTTATCGACAAAGTAATTAAATGTTAATCAAGTAGGAGGTAGCGAATATGGAGGAATAATTCTCTCATTAAAAGTCTATTTCTTTTTGTAGGAGTTCATTGAGAAGCAAAACACCTGTAAACAATATCTCAGGATTTCAAGGATTTGCAAGGTAGATTTTCCTAAGTCTCCAGATGGGTGAATGTATGCAGAATCCATGAAATCCCCAGGAGAAGCCAAGGCATCGTGGAACCACTAGCTCCACCCGTATAAAATAGTGGCCTCGTAAACATAAGGTAGCAATATTTCCATAAAGACAAAAAAATCGTTGTATCACTAAATTTCTTCTAAAGATTTCTAGGATGAATCAAATGTTGAATTTGAGAATGAGGATGGAGTTTCAAATGAAAAAAATATCATGAGATTCACAGCATGGGAGAGAAAATTCATATACCAAGAGAGGGGAGGTGGATTTCGAGGACAATGAGGATCTAGACATTTGTAGACAAAGACGAACAATAATTGTTTTCCACTGACTTTCCCATCCCTACTCTTGGTTCATATGGTCATTGTTTTCATGCTAGTGGTGTGAAGTGTTACACACCTGAATGGCACCTCTCCGTCCGAGTGCCGACATCCCTCATGTTGGCGTTTGCCCAAAACACTATAGATTGGCTTTTCATGAAATACATTCTTTCACCATCCACCTAGTTACTTTGTCATTTGCCTATATTGATATGTATTCGCGACTATCATTTTATACAACTCGCGCATCACTCGTGAGTCTCCTGTTCAGCAAGTCGTGAATCCATGTATTCGCGGGTTGCGCTTATACATAGTCGTGAGTCATTTGCGGGTTACTCTGCTACAGACCCGCGAATGTGTCTCAACATTAAAACATAAAAACACTCACGCTAATGGGAGATTAGTTAAGTTATTTAACTTAATTTCCTTAACTGCTGTAACCTCCCTAACCTTCGAGAACTACCTTATTTCACCCATATAAATACAAGCCTTGGGGAGGGTGTTAAGGACTTACACTTGGAGGGCAAAGTTATTCTGGTGGAGTTTATACATAAGTCTTTGGAGCAGTGAACTTAGAATCCTTTGGTTGCAGAGGAGTCCTTGTCTCAAGCGTTGGGTTGTATCTGAAATCTTTCCATTATTGATAATAAAGAGATTACTTCTTCCATATGTGTTTCATGTCTTGTGGTTTGATAAATGTTTATGCATATATATGTGATTTATCTAACCTGTTTATACATATATGAATCATCTTGTATGTGGAAAATTTTTTCTTGACAGGTGAAAGAGGAACAATCTTGAAGACATTGGAAGTGGAACAGAGAAGAAGAAGATTAGCAAGGATCGACCTTCGTTTAACAAGTAAGTCCTTTTGATCTTCGTATTTCTTATTCTGTGCTTTAAAGAGTCAATTGTCTGCAAGTAATTGAGTATGTTGGTAACCCCAGACCTTAGTTTATTAGGTGTATAATCCTGTACAACAGAACTGGCGACTCCACTGGGGAGCCCGGACTGCTGTAGGTTGTTTTCTGTCCTCCTGACCAGTTTTGCTTGTGAGTTTGTTTGTGATTTTTATCCTGGTTCTTATTTACTTCAGCATTTGAAAGTCCTGGGTTTTTTCTTGATTTTCTGAGAAAAATTTTATACCCATTCGCGGGTTGTCTTTCTAGACAGTCGCAAATATTACTGTGCATTCGCGGGTTGTTATACTGGACAGTCGCGAGTCACTCACGAGTTTCTCTTAGTGACAGTCGCGAATACTCCTGGAAGTGGGGATTTTTGAGATAAGTTTTGCGTGTTCTTCTCTTTGTTTGGTCCCTGTTTCTGAGTGGTCTTTCTTTAAGAATGCTGTGTAGTGAGTCTAAATACTGTTGGTGATCACATTTCCTTGCTTTTTCGGAAGCTCTTGAGTCTTTTTGCTTGCTTTATTTACTGCTTGCATACTGAAGTGTTTTGGCCTGTTTGGGTAATGGGTTAAAGTGTCTTAGTCCAGATCAGTGATCAGGGTCTTGGGCTTAGTTTTTTCCAGTCTGTCTTCTGACAGTAGCTGGTTGTCACTTTCCTTTGTAAGTCTACATTGATTCTTTGTCATTGTTTGCACCCAAGCTAGGGTTCCTAGCCTTCCTTCATTGGTTGTCTTTTGGTCCTGTTAGCCTGTTTGCTTCATCCTATTGCTTTTTTACAGTTTATAAGTGTCAAGTTTGCTCAAGCTTTGTGCATTGTAGATGCATAGTAGAGTTTTTGATTATTTTTAAAAGTGAAAAGAAAACATAGTTGAAGCTTTTGCATTGTGATTTTTGCATAAGTAGTGTTCATTTCAATTTAAAAATATTATATCAAAAAACTACAAAAACATAGGCTTAGTTTCTTTCATCGTAGCTTTCATTTCATCAATACATATTTGCAAAAATTAAAAAGAAGTTAGTTTTTATGGTAATTTTTCTTTGAATGCACATTTACTTTCATTTGTTTCTTGTTTGAGTCAAAACATCATACAATATACCACTCCATTACCTCTTGAGTAAAGAACAACCCTTTAAAATAAACGCATAAATTAAAATTTACTAGTAAGTTTTTATTTTTAGGGGCCTTTCACCTACTAGATTAGGCTAGACTTGTGGGCTAGGAAGTGTAAACTTCCCACAAGTTATAAACTCAGATGTAGTGGACCTTTCTTTAGGGAAATCCTTGACTGTATCACTATATCTGGGAAGCTCCTCTCAAACGGGAGTTAAGCACTAGGCCGCGTGGAGGCTTGGACAGAGGAGATAACCCTCCGAATCCTTGTCAAAACGTAACCCAGGACTTTTACGCATCTGGGGATTCTATCCTAGACAGAGTTTCGGGCTCAGCTACCCTGCCCATGCATACGAGTTTGGCTGATGACTGTCCCCCCAGACAGCTGGTATTTCCAAGGTAGCCTTTAGTCTCTTGTCTTTTAGGGTTCATACCTAGGTAAACCAGAAGGCTATTTCTGGTTCACCTTGAACGGGCTTGGAATGTAACCCTTGTGGAAAGTGTAGGAGGACGGTGGATTATTCCTCCGCTTTTTCCTAAGAACCACCTCAAGGACGCCAAGTAATCATTCATCAGCTTTCTTCGGGAAAGTATATCTTTTACCCTGGTTTGATTGCTTGAGACTCTAGGAACTTTTTTAGTGTATGCTCTGTGGTTTTGCCTGTGTTTAGTTGGCCTTAGGGTGTGATTTGTTAAATTTTTAATTCTGGAGGACCAACCGGTTAGAAGTTCAAGAAGGTTGAGAAACCTTCCTCCTATCACTGCATTGGAGCCTCCACCTTTACCTCAAAGGAGGAGATTAGACACAGAGGGTTCATTTGAACCTGTAGGAACAAGTGAAGTGCTTGGTGAACCAGAAGTCATTGCTAATCGTTTCAATCTTGACACAGTTGAGATAGAAGAATTGCAGACTGACGAGTTTGCAAGAAATTTTAACTCCCCCTTGACTGACTTAAACGATCCTATGATCATCCAGGTTAGGCCTTTTGATTCACCAGTGCTAGGTGTACCTGTGGGTAGAGTCATGTCTTCTACAGAAGAAAGTTATTTTGTGTTTACCTCAACCATTCTGGTTGAAGGGGTGCTACCTCCCCCAGTCAGTACCCCTAGATCTAGTTTTCCTTCTACAACTTTGAGTCCAGTGAGCTGGGTGGTTCAACCACCGGTTCACTCAAACATAGGAGGTACTTCTGGTAACACGGTTGCTGGGATCCCCAGTATACCTACCATTCCTTCTTCCTTCCCTTACACTACCCAAAGTGGTCCAGTAGGATCCTTGGCTTATGTCCAAGGATTTCCTTGGAATGGGGGGCACATTCCCCCATCCAATCCATACATAGGTCCATCTCCTTCATATGTAGGAGTGCAGTTTGGGAGCAACACCTCTTACGGGCAGAGCTTTCAAACCCCTATTTCGGTCCCATACACAAGCTCTCCCTTTTCGTTGTTTAGCAAAGGGATACCTGCTCCAGTCTTTCAGACCCCTGCTTCTATGGGGACGGCCCGAAACACTTACACTGCACCTCCCACACAAAATCCTGTGGCTTACGGATGGAATCCGTTTCAAAGCAACCTTCCCACTTCACAACCGGTGGCTGGGGGAAACCCCACTTTTACCCATGGGCATTCGGGGGCAGGTCCCTCAAATCCCCAAGTTGGCACATTTACTACCCCGGTTAGGCCCAAACTTCCTTTCCTGACAACTTTAAACTTGCCAGACTTGTCAAAGTTGATGAATGACCCGGTGAGGCATGACCCCTTGTGTCCACCTGTTCCCACCAAATTGCCCTCGGACATCCCTAAGTTCGAAGGTAAAGCTGGTGAAGATCCTGGGGCACATGCCACCACTTTTCACTTGTGGTGCTCTTCCAATTTGTTGAATGAGGATTCAATTAGATTGAGGCTATTCCAGAGGACCTTGACTGGTACGGCGGCTAAGTGGTACATCAAATTGCCTTCTGCTGCCTTTAGTAGTTTCTGGGATTTGGCTAGTGCTTTCCTTAGCCACTTTCAGCTTCCGGTTTGATACGATTTCGGAACGGACTTGTTGTCTACTTTTAGACAAAACAAGGCTACCCACATCTCGGATCATATCCAAGAGTGGAGGAGGCGAAAGAGCCTTATCAAAGCCACCATTCCTCCTGAGTTTCTATTAGAGTGGTTCCTTAAATCACTGTTGCCACACATATCTAAGGATGTTTCCACATCAGGAGTAACGAATGAAGAGGAAACCATACTCAGGGCCCAACAGTTAGACTTGATTTACTCACAGTCTGGGATCTTGTATGAGATCATCCCTGAGGCACCGAGGCCTTCGCACGAGGCGGAGAAGCCTAAGCTTGGACCCCATGCCGATGGTGGGTTTGGGTCTGTTAACTCTCCCACCGTAGAGTCTTTAACTAAGAAAATTCACCAGTTGTCTGTCAAACAGTCTACGATGGAGGCAGCAAAGGCTGCCCCCTCTCCCCAAAATGCAAATGTTTTTGCGCAAACTTCTTCTAAGGGCAATCAGCAGCCCGGAGGGAAGAAGAAGAAAGGTAAGAAAGGAGAGGGAAACCAAAACAAGCCCAAGCCTGCGAACAATGCTGATGGGGGCAAAAAGGAAAAAAATAAGTTCAAGTTCCCTTGTAAGTTGTGCCAAGAGGACCACCTTACTCACCTTTGTCCCCTTATGGATCAAGCCCAGAAGCTGCTCAAATCTCAACAACCAGCTGTCTTGAAGGACCCGTTTCCCCAAGGACAGAACTCAGCTTTAGCTTCTAATGTAGCAGGGGGCACTCAAACTGCCCCTGACCCTAATTATATCAACATGGTTCGATCTTCGACTTTGTTGCAAACCAGGAACAAAAACTATGAAAATGAGACTTCTAAGAAGGGTAAAGCTGTAGTTGAACCTTCCAACCCTCTCACGATAGAAAAACCTGCCGAAACTATGCCGAAGATACTGAAAGGTGTTTTCAAGAAGACTTTGCATAACCCTAATGCTAGGGCTGCTTCAAAATACTCTGTGGTTGAAGACTTAGCTCAAACCCCGTGTGCAATGTCAGCTTTAGAGGTGTTACAGAGCTGTCCTGCCCAGCGGGATGCTCTCTTAGCAGCTTTAGGTAGCATGGATTCTTCGAGTCTCATGGCGAAATTCAATCTGTCTGATGTCAAAATTCACCTACCTTACCATGTAGCCCTATCGATAGATGTCATCCATGGTGGTAAGACCATTGGAAGGGCAGTTGTTGATGAGGGAGCTCTACATGTGTTATGTCCCTGGCCTGTTGGAAATCTCTTGGATCCCCAGAGCTGGTCCCATCAAACACTTTACTTACTGCTTTTGATGGAATATCCTTCCGTCCTCATGGTATCCTCCTAGATTTCGAGCTTAAATGGTAGGCAAAGCAGTGTCTGTTGAAGTTGAAGTGATTGATGCTCCCTTGGACTATAATTTGCTTCTGGGAAGGAATTGGACTTATGCAATGTCTGCTGTTGCATCGACTGTTCTTCGTGTCGTGGTTTTTCCACATGAGGGCAAGTTGGTTACTGTTGACCAGCTTGATTTACCTGAAAAGTCCGTTTAGAGTCTATGGAATCCACTGTGCCATTGGTTGATCAGGTCAAACCTGCTGCACAGAGCTTGGGAGCTGGAATGTACGCATCATTGATGGGCACATTTGATCTTCTAGCCCCGGTGAACTACATTGGTTATACTACTATGGGAAATTCCATCACTACGGTTGGTGATAGGACTGATCCTTGGGTCCTCCCAACTCCCCATGAACCAGAAGTTCCCTTATCGGCAGTAGAGGTAGCTTATCAACCCATCGTTGAAGCTACTGCTGATCCCATTCCAGATCCTCTTTTAGTCTCGGATGATCTGGAAGAAGTCTATTTGCCTGCATGGGCGGAAAACTCTTTATATTCCATAGATTGCTTAGATACTGTTTTTCCTTCCGATGAAGCTATTCTGGAAGCTATGAGTGGACGTGATAAGATTTGTGAGGATCTTCATCATCGATCCTATTTTCTTCCAGATCTGAGCAAGATAGAAAACCAAGAGTTTAAGGTGAGACTGTCAGATGATATTGAGGTACCTATCAACCCTTTGCCTAAGGAATGGGTGCTTGCTGAGGGGAATATGGCAAACATTTTTGCCACTATACCTATCAATATCTCTGTGAACCCAGATGTCGTGGAAAACATCTATATAGTTGCAAACTACTCTCCGGAGGAGATTGCCATCTACACTGCCCTTTTCAAGGAATTCCACGATATCTTTGCCTGGTCATATGAGGAGATTCCAGGCATTGATCCATCTATTGTCCAACATGAAATCCGAACCTATCCTGATGCCAAGCCGGTTCGATAGAAATTACACCCCCTGAACCCGCCTAAAGCGGCGGCTGTGAAGGTAGAACTTGAGAAGCTCTTGAAAGCTGGTTTTATATATCCCATAGCTTTGACTGAATGGGTATCCAACCCTATTCCTGTTGATAAAAAGAAAGGGACTATTCGTGTTTGTACTAACTTTAGAGATCTCAATAAAGCCTATCTCAAGGATAACTACCCCACACCATTCATTGACCAGATCATAGATGCATGTGCAGGGAGTGAAGTGTTTTCGTTTATGGATGGTTTCTCCGGCTACAATCAAATCCAAATCAAATCGGAAGACCAACATAAAACTGCTTTCATTTTCCCTTGGGGTACATTTGTGTATAGAAAAATTCCCTTTGGATTGAAAAATGCTGGGGCTACCTTTCAACGAGCCATGAACTTTGCTTTTCACGACATAAAATCCATTGTTGAACCTTACCTTGATGACCTGCCTGCACATTCTCGTAAGAGGGTCCAGCATCCAAACCATTTGAGGTTGATTTTTGAAAGATGCAAATACTATAAAATTTTCTTGAATCCCCACAAGTGTGTTTTCTGTGTCGAGTCAGGAAGATTACTCAGATTCATCGTATCCAGTAGAGGCATCCAGGTGGATCCATTAAAAGTTGAGGCCATTGTAAATCTGCCTCCTCCTCGTTCTCTCAGGCAACTTCAAAGCCTGCAAGGAAAGTCCAACTTTCTTCGACGTTTTATCGTTAATTATGCCAAGATCACTAAAGGTTTCATGCGCTTGCTCAAACAAGACACTCCTTTTGTATGGGATGAAACCACACAACTTGCGTTCGAGGCATTGAAAAAAGCTTTGCTGTCAGCTCCTTTGTTATGCCCACCAGATTATTCTAGGGATTTTATATTATATCTGGCCACGTCGGAGTCGACCATTGGGGTAGTGCTAGTTCAGAAGGACGATAAGCTCATTGAGCATGTCATTTATTATCTTAGTCGTGCTTTGTCTGGACCTGAGCTTAGGTACTCCCACGTCAAGAAGTTAGCCTTAGCAGCTATCTATGCTGTGCAGAGGTTGCACCATTACATTTTACTGAGGACCACCATGGTAGTGGTGGATGTGAATCCTTTCCAATATGTTTTATCCCGACAGATTGTTGGGGGAAAATTCAACAAATGGATTGTCATTCTCCAGGAGTTTGACTTGGATTTTCAATCCGCCAAGTCTAAAAAGTCCTTAGTTTTTGCTGAGCTAATAGCAGAATTCCCCACTGAAGAAAATGTAGCGGTTGAGGATGACTCATTCCCAGATGAGCACATCTTCTTAATATCCACCTCTGATCCTTGGTATGGGGATATTCTTATATATCTCCAGACTTTGAAGTATCCTGCCGCTTACTCTAGGGAGGAACGACGTAAGTTACGCCTTCATGCCAAGAACTACATCATTATAGGAGATACATTATATCGACGAGGGGTAGATTCCGTCTTGCGTCACTGCCTTACTCATGAGGAAGCGGAGATTGTCCTAAATGATTCTCATAGTGGAGAATGTGGGGGTCATTTATCTAGGTTAGCAATGGCCCAGAAGATTTTGCGTGCTGGTTATTTATGGCCCACAATCTTTAAAGATTGTGTGGAAGCTGTGAAGTGCTGTCATCCATGTCAGCTTTACACCAGAAAAATGCGGTCGCATCCTGCTCCGTTATTTCCTGTTGTCTCGGTAGGCCCCTTCATGAAATGGGGGATTGATTACATGACATGCAATCCAGTCTCGGCTTGGGGGCATAAATACATCATTGTTGCCGTTGACTATTTTACGAAATGGGCAGAGGCAATGCCTACTTTCAAAGATAACAGGGAAACTGCATCTTTCTTTGTTTTCAATCAAATTATTGCAAGGTTTGGAATTCCCAAAGTGATTGTCACTGACCATGGCAGTCATTTTCAAAATAACATGATGAACAAACTGATCACCATGCTCGGATTTCAACAAAAGCATTCTTCTCCATACTATCCGCAAGCAAATGGTCAAGTTGAGGCTGTAAACAAGACTTTGAAAACTATCCTTAAACGGACAATTGATACAGCCCGTTCTAATTGGCATATCATGTTATATCCTTCTCTTTGGGCTTACCGAACTAATGTTAAGACTGCCACAGGTTATTCACCTTTCCAACTCGTTCACGGGGTGGAAGCAGTCACTCCGATTGAATGCGAAATCCCGTCCTTACAGATAGCCATTCATGTGTTACCTGATACGACTGAGCTTGAAGAACGTCTAGTACATCTAGAACACCTTGATGAGCAACGTAGAGATGCGTTGACTGCCAATCAGGCTCATAAGAATAGGGTTAAATCTCAATATGATAAAACGGTCAAACCTAGGGTTTTCTCTGAAGGGGAACTTGTCTTGCTTTGGGACCAAGATAAAGAACCTCTGGGGGTAGGAAAATTCAAGGCTATGGGGTTAGGACCCTATGTCATGTCAAAATTTTTGAGTAAAGGTGCATATGAATTAGTGGATTATGATGGGAATAAGCTGCCTGAGCCTAGAAATGGGCTCTACCTGAAGAAGTACTATGCTTAGGCTTATCACTTTTTCTTGTATTTTAGTGTATGTATTTTTATGTACATTAGGTTGTCAGTTTTGTTTTTTATATTATCTGCTGGTTGTTGCAGATGTCTTCTGAAATGTATGTAGGTTTCGCTGATGGTGCCAGCGGTCACACTTGCAACATGGCTTCGGCAGCATGGGTTATCTATTCTCCCACACGACAGCTTGTTGCCGCGGGTGGCGCTTGTCTTGGTCCTGCTTCTAATAATGTTGCTGAGTATAGGGCTGTTATTGAGCTCCTATGGGATGCTTTGTCACGTGGCA
The DNA here is from genome assembly GCA_001517045.1 of Pseudotsuga menziesii. Lineage (NCBI taxonomy): Eukaryota > Viridiplantae > Streptophyta > Pinopsida > Pinales > Pinaceae > Pseudotsuga > Pseudotsuga menziesii. Next base: position 180,898 of record LPNX010016479.1, on the reverse strand, counting down.
TCACCCAACTTGAAGTCTGTTTGGATTCTCAGTTGGTAGTTTCCCAGCTCAATTGAGCTTATCAGGTACAGAATCCTACCTTGTTACGTCAGTTCATGCAAATTTGTTTATTGGAAAGACATTTTGAAGTTATTACTTTTAATCATATTCCACGAAATCAAAATTCATTGACTAATGCATATGCTAATTATATTTTGGATTGGCATCTCACACAATATACAGCAAACATGTAAAGAACACTTGTAAATAAACCAACAACCAATATATATATATATATATATGTAAAATATCTGTCATAGATAGGTCGAGTATGATCCGTAGATCCCGTCATATACAAAATATACAAAATTTGGATCATCGTCCATCAAAATGCCCTAGAACTAAGCTTGCCCGCTATGGCCACTAGGACCACCTTGGTCCCCGTGATCTATAGGCACCCTGTCTTCCTCAGCCTCCTCGGCTTCGGCAGCCTCCATCGTATCTCTGTAGACAAGTACTGCTCTAGCTACTCACCTGAACAGTCGTAGCCATATCAGTGGAACCCCTACTACAAACTCCTGCATGGTTGTAGGTATGTGCTCAATCCGTATCGTAGGTACTTGCTGGGTCAGCCTGGCCAGCTTCCCCTCTAGTACCCGAACCAATCCTGGGTCTCCTCCTACAACTGGACGCACGAACATGTGGGGGTGCCCTTCAGGGCGGACTGGTCCAATATCTGCATTTTGATGCATGACTAGGATTAGGACTTGTACATATGTATATATTCTATCATTTGAAAATTCATAAAAATTTTAAAATGATAAAAAATTAAAAAAATCACTTACCCATCTCGCCCCATATTCCTCCTGGAGGGAGGACAAGGTCGGGATCACCTCGGAAATCCATCCCAGCGTATGGAAACTGCTCCAACGCCGGCAGCTGTCATTCCCACCATGCATAAAAGTCATCATCGTAGACGCTATGTACTATGTCTCCTCCTCCTTGACGGAGGAAGATGTCTCCCCACCGGCTCAGCCTCGGTTGATGTGGATGTTTGACCTGTAGTGGTATAGCAGGGCTCATAGCTGGTACTCTCTCGAAGAATAACTCTACTAGTATGCTGGCATAGCCAAAGTTCTTGTGTTTTCCTCGCCTACAGTCAGAAAGTTGCCTCTTCATGATGGGGAGCACTCCCGAACACCAATCATAGAGGGCACCTCTAAAGCAATCAATTGCCACCCTCATTTGATTCCTGGTGGCCATATGCAACCCTGATGATCCTGCAAGTCTCACAATAGTGCTAGCTAGTACCTGGAGTGTGAAATCCTGGATGTCTGCAATAATAACGCTGCTGCCCCTCTTTTGCGTACCTGGTGTACAGAACATGTCAACATAATTTTGGACACTCAAGGGGTCTCCGCCCCTGCCAGTGCCCTCCAAGTTCACCGGTACCCCCCGTTGTGATAACCCGGTTATGAAATATATATCCTCTATGGTAAGCTCTAAAGTCTCACCTTGAAGGTTAAACATCCCCATGTCATGATCCCAGTAGTTGACCATGAATTCCAGTAAGCGAACATTTGACCGCATCGACGATGTGCAAAGAACTTCAGCAGCCCGCAAGTTCTCAATGCTTGTATTACAGTCGTGCTTTGGAGCGCTGCATGATCCATTATTTCATGTTCTCTTTCCCTCCACTCCAGCACCATATTTTTCCTGGAAAATACACACAATTTGGTTCAGTATTTCATCTTTAAAAATAAAAAATTGAGCATAAATTTTGAGTTTTCACCCATCGCCCAGCATTCGCAACTGTCTAGTTAGGCAGGCCGCGAGTCATTCACGACTGCCTAGTTCGACAACTCGTGAGTAAAACGCGTATTTGCGACTTTTACTCTTTGCAACCCGCGAATGCGCCCTTATGTAATTTGGGATGAAGTAAAATACTGAATTAACCATTAATTTTGATATTTGTTTGGATCAAATTGAAGGGTTTAGGGTGTAGAGTTACCTGCAACTGATGGATCAAATTGAAGGGTTTAGGGTGTAGAGTTACCTGCAACTTATGGATCTGAATTTCGACGGTCCAATTGTCCACGGTAATCGATCAAAGATAGAGGGTAAACTTTCCTTTTTGGTCCAAAAAGTGCAAATGGTGAGAAATGTTTTAATTTTCAAGCTATTTATAGAAATAAAATTTCGTAAAGTGGGTCTTTTTGTATAGTTTGAAATGTCAATCGACTAATATCACCCTCTTTGTGCCTTGGAACATGTTTACCAACTTTTACAAAGTGTTGATACTTCTATAGGGTGGTTTTGCTATCTCCAACACATGTTGGTATCTTATCACTCCACATTAACCTTAGTATTCAACATTTTGCCACGGACTATGGTATCCTAAGCCATTAGTCCCTTGTCTCTACCATTGTTCTTCCATGGCTAGGATCCTTATTTCATGAGTGTCATCTCATTATGCCTTTGCCATCCTTTGGTACTCATGCCGTCACTATTTCAGGCCCAGGGGTTTCCTCATAGCTATTTTTCACGCCAAATAGAGCTTCTTCTAAATCTCTTTTTACAAGCTATCCCTTTATAGGACTCCCCGACCTTATGGAGTTTCTTTAGGCCCAGGTCTGACTCCTTCAAAATGGACTTGACTGCCGAGTTATCTTTCCTGTTCAAGCTCGTTAAGAATATGTGAACGGGCATCCGCATTGGTGGTATGTTATCTCTTTCTCGGACCATGCGGAATAATACGAGAAAGGATCACTCTCTTTTCTTTTGAATTGAGAAGAGTATTCTCAGCTATAGGTTTATCACTTTTCCGGACCTGAGGGACTAAATTTACGGAAAAGGAACACCCATTTTGAGCTTTGTTTTCTCTTTTTCGTGCTCTGGACCCAAACATGAAAAAGATTTCGAGTGTACTTTGTGTCTTTGTCATGCTCGTTAAACACTAAAGAACAAAGCAACGAGTTTATTGTTGTAAGCCCCATTTATCGTAACCAAATGGATCTTTCTGAGTGATCTTGCTTTCCTTCACACTCGTAAAACTCAAGCTATCTTATGCTGTTCTGGAAGGAGCGTTGGGTAGGTGGTAATTTAACCTTTTTCGGACCTCCCTGACTAAGTACGAAAAAGGTGTGCCTTTTCTTCTTCGGAAGTTAAGAGAGTTCTTCTGTGGTTTGTTTTATATTTTTTCGGCCTCAGGAGACTAAATTGGACAAAAAAGGACCCCCCTGGAGTCTTCTTTGGAGTTTTCAGACTCTCTAAATGTGAAAACACAATTTGAGCATGTACTAGTTCGGGCTCATTAAATCCATGGATCAGTGTATCAAGCATTGTTTTCGCATCTCTTCAAGCTTGTTAAAAAATGAAGAGGGAACCGAGTTTACTTTCCTGGACTCGTTAAAATTTAACAGGGAAGGTAAGGAAGAAGTTTTCTCTTATTTTCAGTAATGGCAGCATGTCGTCCTTGAACATAGCACTCTTTGCTTTTCGATATCCATGTTTCAGTATACACTTGTGTTCAACTATCACTTTGAGTTTCTTACTCCTCCTCTTGTCCATTATACCTGGGGAATCTGATCATGTCTCCTACATGACAGATAAGTCTAGTTGTTCTATATATCCATTGTACGCTGCCTTGGGTCATCTCTGTGTTGTGCTCACTGTTCAAGGACTTTACCCAATGTCTGATCTATAACCTGATTCCATCATTGTTATATCTGCTATCTATTTGTGTCTCCCTTCTTTTGCCCAGTTCCTAGTCACTCTTGTGATCTGTTGGAGGATCTGTTGCCTCCCTTATCATAGCATGGTTCCGTTTCAGTACTTCCTGATGACGAAGACCTAGAGTTTTGACGATCGTACCTCTGGATTCACTTTCATCATTGGTGAACTCCTTTGCTTCAGTTGTCAATTATCACCTATTGATTGACAAACTGTTGAATGCTCTCCATGTTCGACTTCAGCGTACCCTTATTCACATGGCTTTGATTGTACTGGTTCTTTGGGATCTTTTATGAAGACTTTAGTCTCTCACATATAGACTAAGTTGCGCAAGAATATGTTTATTCTATCTACATAGCTTCCAGATCTTTGAAGACTCATCATTATTGTATATTGTGGCTTCGATCCACCTTTGTAATATACGTGGTTTTATACCCGTATCATATGATGTAATCAAATATTGTACATGAGCTAATGTTCCAGTAAATTGAACATAGCATCCTCAGATGTAACTTTGTATATGAAATTATTATGCTTTGTTTCAGGTACTCTCTCTGCTCCATTGGATTTCTAAGTTCTCCAAAGATAAACATTATAATGTATTTCGGCCGTCGTTCCCCTCTGACCTCACACATTAGGGGGCACCTCTCCATTCGAGTGCCGACATCCCTCATGTTGGCACACAAAAGGACACTTATGGATTGAGGTTTGCCCAAAACACTATAGATTGGCTTGTCATGAATGGCACCTCTCCATTCGAGTGCTGACATCCCTCATGTTGGCACACAAAAGGACACTTATGGATTGAGGTTTTCCCAAAACACTATAGATTGGCTTGTCATGAAATACATTCTTTCACCATCCACCTAGTTACTTTGTCATTTTCCTATATTGAGATGTATTCATGACTATCATTTTATACAACTTGCACATCACTCGCGAGTCTCTTGTTCAGCAAGTCGCGAATCCATGTATTCGCGGGTTGCGCTTATACATAGTCGTGAGTCATTCGAGGGTTGCTCTGCTACAGACCCGCGAATGTGTCTCAACATTAAAACATAAAAACACTCGTGCTAATGGGAGATTAGTTAAGTTATTTAACTTAATTTCCTTAACTATTGTAACCTCCCTAACCTTCGAGAACTGCCTTATTTCACCCATATAAATACAGGCCTTGGGGAGGGTGTTAAGGACTTACACTTGGAGAGGAAAGTTATGCTGGTGGATTTTATACAAAAGTCTTTGGAGCAGTGAACTTAGAATCCTTTGGTTGCAGAGGAGTCCTTGTCTCAGGCGTTGGGTTGTATCTGAACTCTTTCCATTATTGATAATAAAGAGATTACTTCTTCCATATGTGTTTCATGTCTTGTGGTTTGATAAATGTTTATGCATATATATGTGGTTTATCTAACCTGTTTATACATATATGAATCATCTTGTATCTGGAAAAGTGTTTCTTGACAGGTGAAAGAGGAACAATCTTGAAGACTTTGGAAGTGGAACAGAGAAGAAGAATATTAGCAAGGATCGACCTTCGTTTAACAAGTAAGTCCTTTTGATATTCCTATTTCTTATTATGTGCTTTAAAGAGTCAATTGTCTGCAATTAATTGAGTATGTTGGTAACCCCAGACCTTAGGTTATTAGGTGTATAATCTTGTACAACAGGAAGAAGCAGTAACTAGATGAAATTGTATCTACTACATTTAATTTAATCATGATCTACTGTGTCAAGGATTGGGCATTGATCCATTGGTGGTGAATAAATAGAATCCAAAATGGGCATTGATTGTAACACGCATGGATTGAACCCCTAGTGTGATGATGCATTACATAGAAAATTGAATATGAATTCCTGAAAGGTTGAACACGTTGTATTTTGCAATAATTAATATTAAAAATACACTACTGACTATGATGAGGTGGTACTTCAAAAGATAGGGGACCTATGTGTTCACTAGAGGTTGAAAGGGGGAATAAAGGAAAGTTTAAGTGGGATAGTTGAATTATGCACTTGAACCAGATGGATCCATTCCTTAATAGAAAAGTAATCCTTTTCTAAAAATTTTTTACAGTTTACAGTTGTTAAAAGAAATGGAATGAATATATGAAGCTTTCATTTGTGCCTAAAACATTTAATATTTCGAGGCTGAGTTAAGGAAGAAATCGCTTTGAGTTTCAGACTAAGACCATGACTTATTCGTTTTCTTAAAATGGATTTGTTAAACCTTTAAATTAGAAGAGAAATCATGATTTTCCTTTGTCGAAGTATCGGTACCAATGTCGGGGTGTCGACATCGAGGTATCGAAATTGGAATCGAGGGTTGCCTTGTGGTTTCCTTATGGAGTTGTGGTTGCATTCCAATTTCTGACTTCTGATTTAGAGGGTGATAATGACCAGTGCATGTGAATTGTCGAAGTTACAATGCCAAGGTGGCAACATCGATGTAGGCATCAGAAGGGTCATTGATAATTTTTTGTTCAGCCAGTGTTGACTTCCGATTTTTGACGTACCAACGTCAGGTAACTCGATAAGATGACATTGGGTAACTCAAGATTCAGATGTCGAGATAGTCATATCGAGGTTGTTCATTATCGACCCGCTATGTGGTTCCAATATCCAACTCCTGATGTCAAAAATGTCGAGAAGGTATGGTTAAGTCGGGAAGGCTATAATAAACACCGAGACTAATTTATTATGTTAATTAATTAACTAATTAACTAAATTTAATCAATAACTAAGAAATTTAACCTATATTTAACTATGCTTTCACAATGGTAAGTTGAATGGTGCTCATTATTAATTGTTTAAATAATTTCAAACTAATTTTCATGTAATTCCAATATAGTAATTTATAAGTTTCTATTGCAGAGAATCATAAGAGACTCCATTCCCCTTTAAGAAAGAAATTATGTTTACTGGCATGCAACATGCTTATGTATTATAGATTGGTTATAGAGCCTTTGTAGCGTTTTAGCTACATATTACTATCTCTGTAGCTATGTAATGCATGGGTGCATTACATTGATGTTCTCTTTGTTGCAACTATTGAAGCTTCTTGTTTTATTATTGGTGATGCAACATAAGTTTCAGAGGCAAAGCTAGCAAGAATTTCAATACCAACACCAAAGGCTAAGGTATTGAGATAGATTGTTTTTGTAAAATAAAAAAAATAATCAGGGGTTATGCATATATCATGCTAGGTAATAGGGTTTTAATTTTCCAAAACATTAAACTTATACCAATTAGAGGAATATAAAGTTGTATGGTAAGAAAGGGAATCACCAAGACCAAGTTTAGGAGGAACACTGAGACTAGTCGAGAGTGTCGACATAGGAGGTTCAAAATTTGGATTCTATTGCAAGTGCAAGACTAAGCAACAATACAATACCAAAAGAAAAATTACAAGAAAGTGTTGCTACTATTTATATTTCTTTATGTGGCAAATATTTTTCATATTAGAACTAGATTAGGATTTAGAGTAGGAATCCTGGTTACAAGATTTTGACATTACAATAATTTCATTTATGAACTTGTACCAGTAATTGTTCCATAGAATGTATTTGGAATGATAATTCTCCTTTTGATTATTCGAGAATTGGACTAGTCATTCTGTACCAGTTTTTGATCAATTCATTGGAGTAGTAGCAAGATTATCAACTAGAAAGTAAATAATGAAGGAAACGATATAAAGGATGCAAAGATATAAATAGAAGGTGACAAAGGAAAAGTAGAAGGTAGTTAATATCAAGTCGATGGACAAAACAACGATATCTTGATGGTGGTGGATAGAACAATGAAGATAAAGGGTGGTGGAAATGGTGCTAAAAATTAATGATAGCATTAATGTACTCTTTGAACTACTTCATGCTATTTTGAATCTCCAATTGCTAAAAACATTAGAAAAATAGTGTGGTTCTTTGTTTTTTCCTTGGGATGAGGCCAAATAAGAGATCAAATGCTTTGATTGATTAATAAAATGACTTCATCGTATGATATATTGAGAAAACAATGCAGAATGAAAAATTAGGATTAAATATTTTGATTTGTGTGCCATTCTAATAGAAAAATGATAAGCCAATTACTAGAGTCCCTACTAGCCTGAAGGCAGGGACTAATAACCAAACACACATTGTTTATGTATTTTGTATTAAAATTTTACATATACAGGGAATGTTTCTTAATATTCCATCTAAATGAGTAACTCTGTCTAACTTTGTTTTTAATATCAGTAAAATTATGTGAAAAGTAAAACAACATAATAAAAAAAATTGAAAAAATGAAGAGTATAAAAACCCATATAAATTAAAGTTTGAATCATGTCTTTCTTGTGCAACGATTGCAATATGTAGTTTAAAAAAAACCTATTTTCCTCTAGGTGTACAAGGAATAACAAACCATCAACTTTATTCATGATATTTTGTCTATAAAAGAAAGCTTATTTGTAGCCTTGTTCTAGAAACACATACGATGCAACTTTTGTTGTCGACAATTCTCTATGTCAACAACGTGTAATTTAATATTGAGACTGCAATTAACAAGTACATAAAAAATATCAAACCATTTTGATTTGAAAAATCACACATTTAATTGACCTAAGGTGCAATTTAGCAATCTCATGAACACTGCCAACATAGTCAAGTTTTCTTTCAATTGGTTGTATATCTCTTGAACTTGTACGACTTGTTTGATTAAATCTAGCGAACACTCCAAGATAACATATTTTTTCATCACAATATACACTCTTCACTCATAAAATGATCATACATCCTTATTGCACATTGTGCTTGTACATTCAATAATGAAAATTATATATTAAAATCAATAGATAATCTTACACTTTTAGGAATATATAAGTGTTTATAATTTAAATATAAGTAATATATCTTATAGATTAATGTCTTTTCATTATTTGTCTTGTTTTCACACATTTTATAAATCTACTCCAACCATGTGTTTGTGTGCCTTATAGGCCATAGATGGTGTAATTCTTGAAGGAACATTGCACAAGAAAGTGCATTTTGTAACTATTGTATTTTATTTTTTATGTATCTCATTGGACATATCTATCCATTTCTTGGTTGTCTCTATATTTAAAAGGTGAAAACTCGGGTAGAAAATCAAAGTTGAAGGGTAGATATAAGACTACATCTAATTCCCTTGTACTGACGACAATAAAATGTTGGCAATGTAGCAATATTATAAGTCAGCGAGAGTCAAGAAGAGCAACGGATATGAGGAAGCATAGTCGAATCAAGGTAAGACTTCGACTAAAGAGAAAGGGAATGTGTATTTGGCCTTGACAAGTACATAGTCAGATCATGACTCTTGGTCGATCAACTCTGGTGTATCGTATCATATGACACCACACATAGAGGGGCTCTATGAATATGAGAAATATGATGGTGGTGATGTTATTCTAAGAGGATGATTCACTAACCAATATTATCGAACAAGGTAAAATTTGACTAACACTGAAAGTGGAAGGATATGAACTCTTCTAGGGGTGCTTCATATTCTAGGTTTGAATTGAAATCTGATATGTAAGCAAGATAGGAAATGAAGGTGTGTAGTTTGTATTAAAAATTTTGTTGAAAATTATGCGAGGAGTGATGGTATTAATGAGAGGAGTACATACTAGAACAATGTAAAATATATTGGGAAGAAAAAATACCAATAGATGTGTAATTATAGTCTTTCTTGAATCCAATACCATATCTTATTGTTTAGTCGACTTGACCATGTTATGGCATCAATGAATGAAACACATTGGTGAGAAAGGTCTTCGTGTTATGCATAATAGAGGTATGTTCAAAGGTATCCTTGATTTTACTTTAGAAGTAGACTCATGTGAAAATTGTATTTATTGTAAAAATATTCATGTAAGCTTCCCATATAGAGCCACAAGGGCCAATGAAATACTATAGTTAATAAATATTGGTGTTTAGACTAGTACTAGTCCATTCACTAAGAGGTTCCTAGTATTGTGTCTCTTTCATAGAAGATTTCTCCACAATGACATGGTTGTATTTTTTGAGGAATAAATCTGAGGTTTTTGAAATATCCCAAGATTTTAAATCTCTTGTAGAAAACCAGACAGGCATAAAGATCAAGATGCTGAAAATTGATAATGGAGGAGAATTATATAGTAAGGGGTTCAACTAGTTCTTTAGATAGTACGATATAGCTCAAGAAAACACTAATCCATACATGCCTCAAATGAACAGGGTTTCTAAAAGAATGAATAAAATTTTAATGGAAAAAAACAAGGATCATGCTTAGTGGTGTAGGTATTGCACATGAATTCTGGTTAGAGGCATTTGACACAACATGTTACTTGGTGAATAGTTCGTTGTTGATGGATCTGATCGACAAGACCTCATATGAGGCATGGACTAGGAAAAATACCTCTTTTTCACATCTTAGAGTATTTGGGTGTGATGCCTTTGTGCATGTATCCAAAGATAATAATAATAAAAAACTTAACAACAAGTATGAGAAATGCATCTTCATCAGGTGCAAAGATGGAGTGAAAGGGTATAAGTTGTGGAATGTGGTCACAAGGAAGAAAATTTATAGTAGATGTGTGATTTTTATAGAATTCAAAGGTACTTCCAAGATTGAAGAGGATAAAAGAGAAAAGGAACCAAAATATATAGATTTCAAATGGAACACTAAAAGTCATGATTCAAATGATTTGACTGAATCGACAAAAAGGTGGAACAACAAACTTCATTATCATGCCATTGTATTTCTAGTTTTCATGGACTTTGGTTTCAATCCTGAAATAGTTTTATATCATATTTTTATGAGGGCCATTCTCTGAGTTTGATGATGTTGTGAAAGCCATATATGATGTTTTACTCTTTAATTTCATTTCCATATTCTCTATGGTTCTAAATCCAAGAAATCCATATGTGAAACTCTTGCAATTCCATGCTACTAACTCACTAGTTTTCATGTATTTGACTCCCATAATGAATGAGTTGTATACAATACTTGTATGAAGGGATTTATCTGGTGTTTAATAATGTTGGGGAAGCAATTTTTTTTATTTTTATGGTATCTATATGTCACATCCTGATATGAACCTCTAACTCTAGCTTTCATATGCCAAAATTGAGCTAGTTATGCAATTTCCCCATAAGCAATTTCACTAAAAGTTGTCAAACGAATGTGGAACTCTATAACTAGTTTGAAGAAATAATAAACATGAGTAATGATATTCCATTAGGTATTATATCATTCCCCACACTCTTTTCTGAAATTTGGGAGGGTCGTACTTGAGTTGGAGAGCTATTTTGGCCTTCACCCCTAGGGGATTTGATCACAATTTCCTAGTAAAATTGTATTGTTTCTCTTTAGCTCCAATCCAATATGAAGAGGCCTAAAGTATGATATTGTTGCAGCTGCAAAAATTTCCCAAAATTCTAAAAATTTTGGGACCCTCCTTTTTATCTTGTTTTGCTCAGCTTGTTTGGGTTTGCTTGATTTTGCTGATGATTGTTCAAGGAATATCTTTGTGCTAATGATGTTAATGCTATTTTATGGATTACATTGATTTCTTACCCCGTCATCATAATTTGTTGAGATTATGAATCAGAAATGTAGTTAACTGCGCGCCTATCGTTGCGGATATGCAGATGAATGACGATCTGATCCAAGGTGTACTTGCTTCCGATGCACTTTATTTTATTTTCTTATTATCGGCGGCCTTATTGGAATACCTTTGAAACTCTTTGTCTCTATAGCTTCCTCCATTTCAGATGACATATTGCAAACACCATGATGGTTGTGTTGACCTCTTCTGATTCCTGCCAGTTTGATTTGCAAGTCCTTAGTCTTTTAACTTCTAACGTTGCGGCTCTAGAAGGGACTATTATTCCGTTTTAGTTTGATTTATGTTTGCCACTTGGATGATATTTTTCACTTAAGTCATGTTTGTTTTACCTTTGATTTTGTCTAGTCTGTGAAGCTCGTTGTCTTTACGGTTCCCGCTGTTGCGGTGCTTCAACCAACTATTGGTCCGAGGTTTTAGTCTAGTCGAGCTCTGATGTGAAGTGATTGTTTTTATGTCTCTTGCCGATGCTTCGATTGGCATTGTGGATCTCGTAGTCATTTCATCGTCCGTCGTTACGGAGATGCAACTGACTTGATCGTCGATCCCTTAGTCACTTTGCCACCTGATGGTCATGTTTTTCCCACCAATTGTTTGTTTTACCGGGATGTATATATTGGGGGTTGGGGTTTATTTTCTATTATTATTCCTGTGAACCCATGCATACGCTGTCATTGTTGTTTCAAACGAGACATTGTACTTGCTGTTGGTAGCTCATTCCTAGGTGGCGCCACCGTGGAAGTTTGCAGATTCTTCTTGTCAGTTGCATAGCGCCTTGCCAGGTAGGCCATTTTTCTCATTTCTACCTCTTCCTTTTGAATTGTTGAACTAGGGTTGTCGTCCTTGGTTAGATTCCACCTCCACGGTTAATCAACACCTAAGTTTACAGTATTTTTTAGCATATATCTAGTTCATCCCGGCAGTAGGGCCGTCCGGTGGGGGGTTTTAGTTTTTTGAACGATTAATTTCGGTGTCGTTATGAGTTTGTGAACCTCGCCTGGCTATTTCGGAAACTGGTGCAGACGAGCGTTATGATGTCTACACCAGTTCCTTCCAGCTTTTGTATGGTCGTCCGAGGAGGGTGGTTCCCTATTCACTTGTAGAGGAAGGCATTTTTCTTGTTTTATTTCGAAGTACCGAAAGCTTTTGGTTTTCCATTTTTGGGTCGCTCACATTTCTTTTGGTCTGGGGTCACGGTTTTGAAGTGCACCTTGTTTCGAATGAGATTGAGAATAGGACGATTTATGTTGGAATCACAGCCTCGAGGGTGTAGTTTTGAGACTGTTTTCCTTGACGGGGGGGGAGGGGATTTCTTCATTTTAGCGAAGCCATGATGTTATGAGTTTATTATGCCAATTTTTTCATAGGCATGATTTAGTTTTTTTTTACATATTTTTTTTTGTGCAGGAACACTCGGTAGTTAAATTTTGTTTCTATATTTTTCATAGATTCAATCATGACTAGCATGACCGAGTTAAATGCTCATGTAGTTTTTGTCTCCATTCTTTGAATATTATTTGGAAATGGATCAACAGGACCTAAAAGATTTTTGTGTATGACAGGGAAATATTTCCGAATACGAGATGTCTAAAAGGAAAAAAAAGAAAGTCCCTATAGTGGAAGAGGAACCTGATGTTGAAATTATCACTAAGGTTGAATATGCTTACGAAGACACCAGATGCATCATAGGTGTGGAACCTGAATATAAGTGGGGTAAATCTACAAACCGATAACACATCGGGAGGTACTTGACACTGGTTTTGAGGAAGAAACTATATATGCAAATATAGAAAGATCTGCTTTGATGAGGGTTGCTACCAGACCTGATTTTTTCCCATGCTCAGAGGTGATTGGATGGATTCTACCCAGGGCAGACGTAACTACCATGATTTTGGCCAACGTTGACAAACAAGGTTATGCTGCTTATAGCCCTAGTTACGTATCACTAGCCTACCATTTACTAAAAGCATAGGTTTACTTGACTGAAGACTGGCTCAAGAAAATTAATCTGGACCTAGTTGAGACATTGAAAAGAATGCTGGTACCTGGCAAGAGTTTCAGAACTAGACCATCAGGGGAATACGACACAGCCACCTTAAGGACCCCTTATAGGTTCATTTCCTTGATGTTGAACAAGATCTTCAGGAGATCCCACGGTAAAATTTTTAAGTTGGGGTGGGTTCCTATCATCTTCTATGTTGCAACCCAAGGGACTAGGTTATATTGATTGATTGCATACTGTGCAACCAACCATTCCCAAACTTGAGGTGTATCTATGAATGAGATAGAACGCTAGTTTACTCAGCCTACAAGCCACCGAGGGCACATAAGTACTACAGTCACTATAGAGAAGCGTGTGAACACTTCATTATGCCATTATATACACTGATTTTCTTAAAAGAATGCAATTGCTTGTCTGAAGAAGTGTTGTAGGTCATTGAAGAATATGATGATTACTACTTAATGAAGGATGGACTGTATATTAGAATGTATGGCTGCTCTAGAGCACCTTCACTACTTCCAAAATATGCCACTGATTATGTGGTACACAAGGAGGCAGTCAAGAAGGTCTTCTTGGATGGCATAGGGAGTTTTTTATTTGAACATAAGAAGGCAACTTATCCTCCCTTACCATCTAGGTCGGGAAGTTATAAGTTCTCAAGAGTTAAGAAAGATGATGAGTTTGCAGAAGAACTAGAGAAATTTCATTTTGGGGAAATAAACTTTCATAGGAATGATTCCCAAAATAAAGTGGCAGAACACTGTAAGGAAGCAAATGTACATTTTGAGTATGCAAGCCACTGGGATAAAGACAAATCAATTTTTCAGAATGCAGAAAACATAACTGCATTAAAAAGAAGATCACTACCAAAGGCGGGAAAGGACAAGATGAGCAAAATAAAGTAGAGGAAGAGGATGCTAGGAAGAGAGACGAAGATGCTAGGAGACTAGCACAGGAGGCCAAAAGTTGGCTTAGAAGTGAGGAGGAAGAAAAGAGGAAAGTTGAACAAGAAGCAGCTAGAAGTGCAGAAGAAGCTACCAGGAGTGAAGAAGAAGAAAGGAAAAGGAAAATGGATGAGGAACTCAGGAAGCAGGAAGCAGAAAGATTAAAACTAACAGGGTCCATGACAGAGCAACGAGCTTTCGATCCTGTAGACATTCAGGTTCAGGATCTGGGTAATCCTGATTTTCAAGACCCTGAGGCAGCTGCTAGCAGCACATTAGGATAGGTTGTTGTTCCTGGCCTAAGACTGATCCCTTTTGAACAAAAGAAAGGGGAAGAGGTTCCAGACTTCAACACTATTTTTTACGACAAGGAAACGAAAAGGATTGTGAAGAGGACCGAGAGGAAAGTCAAGACTGGGGGGCAGTCAGGGAAAATGATAAATGATACAATCATGGTACATGGAACCGACAAGGATTCAGGATTCACTATCCGAGCTGGAGAAACATTGATCCATGCTTCTGAGGACAATGTGGATCGGATAATGACTGACCTTAAACAGTCGAGGAAATACGTTGCCCAACTAAAGGATACGCTATGAAGGGAGAGAGAGGAAAGTAATAAATTGAAAAGGAAGTTTGAAGACATGCAACATGAAATAAAGTATTCAAAAGCAGAACTCTAGTTCCTCCAAGTAGAGAAGAGATCTCTAGAGGTTTCCCAGGAAAGTCTAGAAAAACTGCAACAGGAATGTCAGGGGCTAAGGACAGAAAAGGATGGGTTGAAAACGGTATGTGAAACTCTTCATATAGAAAAGGATCAGTTGTTAAGTAAGATAGGGGAGCTAGAGTTACAGAAAGCTACCTTGGAGGAGTCAAAGAGGAAATCTCAGGTGCAAAAAACAAAGCTTAAAGAACAAGTTACTTCATTAGCAGCAGCTTTAGAAGAAGCCAGGGAACAACAAGCCAACCTTCAGCCTTTCAAGGAGCATGTTTTAGCACAAAGGAGCAAGATGCACAAGCTGCAAGTATCCATAGAAGAAGAGAGGTACAAGGTTTTGCAGGTAGACAATAGACTAGAAGAAATTTTGGAAACTTCTTCATATTTTGTGGACAGATTGTAGGACATTTTAGAAGTCCTGACAGGAAGAATGGCAAGATTAGAGGCCAATGAGGAGATCCCTGCAAACCTGCCGGCAAAAGATCAACAAGGATTGAGACAATACTATGACTTATTGGAGTTTTCCATAAACACAGCCAAAGAATTTAAGAAGGTTGTAAAGAAGACAAAGGGGGATTGTACAGAGTTCTGTAGGATACTATTGGTCATGTACAACCGTTTCCAGGTTGCTGCTGAGTAGAGAATGGACACATTTCTAGACCACAACCTATATTTAGAGATGTTGCAGAGTAGATATCAGGAAGATGAACAAATAATTCAGTACATCAATGCCCTAGACGAGCAGATCCTGAGAAATGACGTAGCTCATTCAGCGGTCAGTGTACAGTTTCTAGAGGATCAACTACTCCTGAGCTCAGCCAAGATCGAAGTAATAAGAAATCAGGATGCTAAATTTGAAATCAATATTCATTTTCTAGAACCTTTTGAGTTCAAAAACATTGCCTCAGAAGCTTTAGCATGGAAGAATTTCTTGAACAATTAAGCGGGGCCCTCCACCTAAGTGCTTTATTTGTTTGTTTTTATTGTAATACATTGTAAATTATATAAGCACTTAATGTGAGAAAATTGTGGGAGGTGAAGCGTTGGGGAAGCCCAAGAGTCACTTGTGGGAAGCCCGACAGTTTTTTAATTTTGTATAAATATAGAAGAATTAGATAGGAGAGGGGATTTTTCCCAGTGAACTTGTGAACTACTTGTTGTAAGAGGAACTATTTCGTTTTGCAATAATAAATTACAATTTTTCCTGTTGGAGAAAGTGCTATGTGGAATGTTCAAATGTGATGAAATGAACAATGTTGAAGGGGAACTATTTCGTTTTCAGCTGTGTTTCATTAACTGTGAGATCGTTCTAAATTTCTGAACCTATGTTCTTGTTTGAATGTTCTTTGGTTTATTTTGTGATAAGTTCCACTACGAGTAATGAATGTTCTAACTGATGACGAGCTATCTTGTCATGCATATCTTTATTCATGTTTATTTGTTTTGATTCTAAGAACAGCTATCTGTGATTTATCTTAACATATGAGCAGTAATACATTACTCATTAATTGATAATATTGCTCCCTAGGGACAGCTTAGTTAATACTGTTTTTAGTTGTGTGTGATTTAGATGCGAGAGAGTCTAAGATGAGAGGTAAGAACCTACACATCACATTGTGACCACTCCTCATATTCTTTATCAATCTACATGTAGACAGGCTCTTGCATATCATACTTAAAGTCAAAAATACAAAAATATACACAGTGGACTAGGCCGCAACTGGTAAAACCCTTTATTTTTTGTTACTTGACCTACAGTAGCTGGACCGCAAACCGGACGGATTCCCCATACTAAACAGTCACGGGCTAGTTGGGAACATTGACTAGGGAGAATCCCTTGCTGTTGTTGCCTGCAAATTTCCAGACCTCAACAGATACAAAGTGTCCATATACCATTCTGGGATTTTTTAAGACTCATGATACCATTTCCTTTCACATTCGGGACCATTTGGTAAAAGTTGGAACCTTCTAGATTCATGACTAGTTAAGCTTGAATTTTCCCAATTTGTACTTTTCTCCAAAATCCCAAGTAGGGACATCACATAAATTGAAGCCATGAACCTCCTTATGACAATACGTGCATATATTTTTCTTATTCTTATAGGATATTTAGTTCTCCCCCTTAACCTCATGCTTACAAGGGGTTGAGGTAGCCGTCAGATGGGCTTGAAGTAAAGGGGTAAATTCTCCCATATTCCTCAAAGTTTCTTGATATTAGTTTGAGAGAGAATATTCATAACACTATTCACAAATTTTGGCTTTGATTTTTCCTTGCCATCAAAAGTGATGATAGTATCCTTCATACTCTTGAAGCTCGCATTAGCTCCTTAACACTATCCTATTCACCCATTTTGAGGTTTGAAAACCTAGTTTCAAGTCTATTCATTGAGTAATATTCACCATCTGAAAGGATTTTTGGAAGTTATCCTATATTTATTTTGCACTTCTATAATATTTTGTGTGATAAATCATATCCGAATTACCATATAGGGCGATGAGATTGAGATATTCATCCTTCAAATGTATGATATCATTGTTGTCATTAATTGTAGGAGGGAGAGGTATTTCGACCATGGACATCCATATGTCTTACCTTTGAAGAAGTCTTGAAAAACATGATAATTTTTCCCATTCAAATAGGGAAATAACCATTTTACATCCATAGTGGTTAAATCATCTTTATAGACTCAACAATTAAGAACTAGTCTCTTTAAAAAAATATGTAATACACTTCAGTAAATCTGCAATATGGTTTAGTGGAGAATGTAAAGTAAAACTACTTTGTTGGTCTTAGACGAGGGTGTAAACCCTAAGAAGGCAATGTCCTTAAAAAAGTTGAGATTCAAAAGATAATAAAATCCTAATTTAGTGAAAGATAAAACAACAAAATATTAGCACTAGTGTGTTATAAATAGGGCACTGGTGCGTGCACATGATGTTAGGATATTTAGACACTTAGGAGTTAGTTAAGATCAAATTGTGTATTATATCCGTTTTATTTAGTATGCATTAGGATGCATTTGTAAATATTCTAATCCGACCGTCACAATATGTTCTAGACATAGTGTGATTCGATGGTTCAACTTCTCTTAGATCATACCTACCATTGATCCGTGGCTTAACACCTGATTGGTCCATGATCTCCATTTAAAGAGCATGGAGGGTCCTTAGCTAGTTGATTGATTATGAAAAACTCATGTAACTTTCTTTCTTTTGCATAATAAATTGCTCCAAGTAGCTATTTGGCTGGGGCCATGGACTGTTTTCCTCTCGAGGGTTTTAACTACGTGACAAGCATTGGTGTATTGATCTGTGATCGGTTTGTGTGAGTGGATGCTCTTGGTGTTCAATGTTTTGGGAGTACCCTGTGTACCCGAACATGGTATCAAACCATTTATGAAGAGCCGCTTCCATTTGTGATCAAGATCTGGAACCGGTGTTGCCGAAACTTTGAAAGGGTTTTTGGTTCTAGAGTTTCTATGCATTTGTATCCTATGGAAGCCATTCCATTGCGTTTGGAACACCGTTTCCATTGGGAAATAGTTTTTTTTCATTGAAATCTGTTTCCGTTTGTTCTAGAAACACCCATTTCGGTAAATCTGAAGGAAAAAAAGGCAAGCATGGAGAACGAGAGAGAAGAGTAAAAAAAAAACACTTCCTCTTTCCATTCTATTATGTACCTTTTAAACTTAACTCACTTGGTCCAATGTTGCTTTATTCCTTAATAGGTTTTGAGTTCAAGTCTTATTAAGCTACTTTTTAGTGCATGCAATTTCTATTTTCAAGTTACTTTATTGTAAAAGTGAATCTCACTTAAATAAAATAAAATAAAAAACGAGTCACTTAACTCTTTTACTTTATTGTCGCACTATTTAAAATAAAATTATTGTAAAAGTGAACATCACTTATTCTACAAAAGTGATTCACTTAAAAGAAACTTTACTGTAAAGTGATTGTTAAAGGTTGATCTTGGGAAGAGGGGGGTTCTTTTTTTTAGTTGGTCAAGTTAAAATCTGCCACGTCACTATTGGGGACACCTTCAACATTTTCTTTGATCAAGCATATCTTCATCATTTGGAATCAGTTTTTAGTGTTGTTTTCTTAAAACAACATAATGTTTTGAGCTCTTTGCATCCATATAGTTAGTTTATGTTCTTTCAGCCATTATTTTACAGTATGGTCTCCCCTTGTGATATTATACTTACTAGTTTTAACTACTTCTCATGGAAATCTCGTATGGAGGATGTTCTAAGAAGTAGGGGACTTTTCAGAATTACCTCAGGGAAAAAAACAAAACCCACTAATGATGATAAGAAAATAAAATGAGCAAATATATGTGATGAAGCTTGTGGATTGATTGGAATGTCAATCTCTACTGATTTGCGATTCCACATATCTGGAATTGATGAACCTGATAAATCTTGGGAAAAGTTGGAATCTGTGTTTGGTAAACACAATGAAATTTGAGGTCATCAACTTGAGAACGAGTTGATTTCTTTGAATCCAAGTTATTTTTCATGCATTCAAGACTATTTATGTAAGTATAAAACTCTTAGACTCTTATGTGAAGAATGTAAGATTAAGAAAGAAGACAAACATTGTATTTATCATATTCTTTCCAAACTTGGACCTGCATATTCTGCTTTTGTATCTACATTTTATTTTATGAAAGAATCCTTGAATGCAGCTAGCTATTAAGAGCCTAGTCTTGAATCCTTTTGTGATTACTTAATTAGAGAGCAATATAAGCTCATTCATTTTGGAATAATTAACAATGCAGATACATCTGGGAAAGCCTTATTGTTCCAACAAAAAGAAAAGTCCAATCCTCCCAAGAAATAGAATTTTCACAATAATAAGCCAAACAAGGGTCCCAAACCCTCTCAGTCAGCTCCTTCTTTAAAAAATCACAAAGGATCCAAGCCAAAAGGTAAGAAGAATGAGCGTCATTGTAATTTTTGTGGGAAAGAAAATCATGGTGAATCTAAGTGTTTCAAGAAGATGGCAGCCTTGGAAGCAGTAATGAAGAAGCACCACATCAGCCTAGATTCATCTTCAGAATGTACTTCTCATGGACATGCACATTGTGCTTCCGGTTACTCTTATACTGCATCTTCTTCTTCTACTTCAAATGAATGGCTCATTGACTCTGGAGCATCTTATCATATGGCTAAGGATCAAGCCATCTTTTCTACTATGCATGAATGTAACATGAAACAAATATTTGTTGGTGATGATAGATCTCTAAGTGTTGTAGGATCTGGAATAGTTCTAATAGAAAATGGTCATTTCAGTGATGTACTATGTGTTCTAAAAAATTTCTACAACTTGTTATCAGTCTATCAAATTACTCATTCAGGTGAAGGTAAAACTGTGATGTTTACACCTCACCAAGTTGTAATCAAGGATTTTAAAAATCCTCAAAATGTTCTTGCTACTGGAACTATTGATGATATTACCAGGTTGTACAAATTTAGCAACTTTGGGTTATCACCTTTTCGTTCAGTTTTTGTTGCTCATAGTGATAACTTGAGAAAACTTGGGCATAATCGATTTGGTCACTTAAATTATCGCTCATTGCAACAACTATGTAAAGACAATATGGTGACTAGTCTTCCGATGGTATCGTGCAAGGATGGTGTTTGTTCCGGTTGTGTACTCGAAAAAAATCATTGGGGAAGTTTTGACAAACGTGCCTCTTGGCACGCCTTGGTTCCCTTGGAGCTTGTGCATAGTGACTTGTGTGGTCCTCTTCCATCTGCTTCCTTTTTCAGTTTCAAATATTTCTTAAATTTCATTGATGGCTACTCCATATGCACTTGGGTTTACTTCCTAAAACTTAAGGGTGAAGTATTTAACATGTTCTTGGCCTACAAGGCCCTTGTTGAAAAACAATCTGGTCATCAAATTATTACATTAATATCTGACAATGGAGGAGAATATGTTAACAAAAAGTTCACTACTTTTTGCATTGAAAAAGGAATCTAACAACAACACACTGTTCCATATACACCCCAACAAAATGGTGTAGTTGAATGGAAGAACCACACTTTAAAATAAATGGCTAATTGTATGATCCAATCTAAGGGACTAAGTCTTCAATATTGGGTTGAGGCCATAAATTGTGCAAATTACATAGTTAATCGCACACCCACTAAATTTTTACAAGGTATAACACCAAAAGAAGCATGGAGTAAAATTAAACCAGATGTAAGTCACTTTCGTGTGTTTGGTTGTGAAGCATGGGCTCACATTCTAAATGAAAAATGGAAAGCATTGTAGCCTAAAAGTGAAAAGAGCATATTTGTTGGATATTCTGAAGATGTAAAAGGTTATAGACTTCTTTAGTCACATTCTCATGATATAATCATAAGAAGAGATGTTAAATTTGATGAAAATCTCTTGGCCTGTGAGCCTAACTTGGTGGGTGTGCCATCTTTGGCCTGCGAGCCTGATTCGGTGAATGTGCCTTCTTCTCCTTCCAGCTTTCTTGAAAGGTTTCCAAATCCAGTTTCTAATGATGATAGTGAGGATGAAAATCCACCTCCGCCTGCTCATGTTCCTCTAGTTGCACCAACACCAATGCTTCCTCGATGGGTTTGTTCAACATGTGAAACATCTGGTGATATTGCCGGTGATCCTAGAGATCAACGTTGAACATGTTCTCAGTTTTAGTGAGCCTCTTCTATTTTGGCTCAAGTTTCCGAGAATCACGATCCAGAAACTTTTGCGAAAGCTTCAGGAAATCCAGATTGGGATACATCTATGGATGAAGAATAGCGTTCCTTGATGGTGAACGATACTTAGGATCTTGTTCCTCTTCCAAAAGGAAGAAAACTTGTCATATGTAAATGGATCTACAAAACTAAGTATGCATCAATGGAAGTGTTGAAAGACTTAAGGCAAGGTTAGTTGCCAAAGTTTCTTCCCAAGTTGAAGGGATTGACTACAATGAAACCTTTTCTCTTATCACAAAAGTGAACTCCATCTTCCTTGTTCTTTCCCTTGTAGCCTTACATAACTGGGAAGTCCATCAAATGGATGTCAAGTATGCCTTTTTACATGGTGATTTACATGAGGAAATTTACATGGAACAACCTCTTGGATATGCCCAGAATAACTCTATCCTTGTCAATCGCCTTAAGAAATCCTTATGTGGCCTTAATCAAGCTCCTAGAGCTTGGTGTGCCAAAATGGATAGCTTTCTCCTTGACACTGGTTTTTCTAGATGTCATTCTGACCCCAATATCTATACCAAGAAAGTAGAAAACCATCTCATCATACTTGTTCTTTATGTTGATGATCTTATCCTTACTGGTAGTGACCCTAAACTTTTAACCCATGTGAAATCCAGTCTTAAGAAATTTTTTGAAATGTCAGACTTAGGACATTTGCATTATTTTCTTGGTCTCCAAGTCTTGCAAACCAAATATGGAATATTTCTTTCCTAGTCTAAGTATGCTTGTGACCTTCGTCGTCGCTTTCACATGGAATATTGTAAACCAGCCCCTTCTCCCTTTCAGTCCGGAGTCAAACTTTCTGCCACTTCTACTTCACCTGAAGTAGATGCCACCTTGTATCGTCAGCTTGTTGATAGTCTCTTATACTTGACTCATTCTCCTCTAACCTTTCCTTTGCCGTTGGTCGTGTTGCTTGTTATATGCAAACACCTCATGAAAGTCACTGGAAAGCAGCAAAAAGAATACTTCGATATATTCGAGGTACAATTCAGTTTGGGATTCATTACAGTACAAGCGATAAACCTTTGTTGGTTGGTTTCACTGATTCAGATTGGGCCAGCGATCCTGATGATCAAAATTCTATTGCAAGTTATGTTTTCAGTCTGGGATCTGGACCTATTACTTGGGCTTGTAAGAAACAACAAGCTCTTGCTCTTTCTTCAGCAGAAGCAGAATATCGAGCCGTAGTTAATGCCAGTCAGGAAGCTTTATGGCTTCGACAGATCCTTTCAGAATTTGGATTCGAGCAACATTAGCCTACTCCACTTTGGTGTGAAAATCAAAGTGCCATCAAGCTTTCCAAATATCCAGTTCTACATCAACGTAGCAAACACATTGAGCTACACATGCACTTCATTAGAAATCTTGTTCATGATCGTGTTCTTGAAATGCTCTACTGCCCTATAGATGATCAAGTTACAGACATCTTCACCAAGTCTCTTACAGAAGAGAAGTTTTCTAAACTTCGATCTATGTTAGGAGTTCAGGAATGTGTCCTTAAGGGGGGATAGGCTCTAATACCTCCTTCCTTCTCATAATAGTGTAACTTTTGTAAATCCTTCAATCCTATCCCAAGTTGTTCTTAAGGGGGGGATGTTAGTATATTTAGACACTTAAGAGTTAGTTAAGATGTACTTGTGTATTATATTCGTTAGGTAAAGTGTGCTTCTTTAGTATGAATTAGTATGCATTTGTAAATATTATAATCCGACGGTTCAACTTCTCCGAGATCATACCTACCATTGATCCGTGGCTTAACACCCAATTGGTCCATGATCTGTATTTAAAGAGCATGGAGGGTCCTTGGCTAGTTGATCGATTATGAGAAGCTCATGTAACTTTCTTTCTTTTGCATAATAAATTGCTCAAATTAGCTATTTGGCTAGGGCCATGGACTGTATCCCTCTCGAGGGTTTTAACCATGTGACAAACATTGGTGTATTGATCTGTGATTGGTTTGTGTGAGTGGCTGCTCTTGGTGTTTGGTATTTTGGGAGTACCCTGTGTACCCGAACACATGAGAGAGAGAGAACACAAAGACATATAAAAGGATATCCGTAGCCATAATCGTAAGTGCACCAAATACATAGATACAACAACCAAAGAGTGTGCAATATAGAGAAGGTACCCCTAAGCTTATGATTAAGAAATAATATAAATAATACAAATGAGGAGTGGTGTATTTATACACCATCCAAGAGGTAGGGGACTATACCTAAGGGTATTTGAATAAGTCTACTTTAACCTAAATTAGCAACAAATACAATGTAATAAAGTGTTATACAAAGGTAGGCACATGAGCATAATACATATAATAAGGTTGGCTCATCAAAATTGAATAATAAACCCATACAACATTCTTGTATATCAAACAAGGGTGTCTGCAAAGAAACTAACCCATGCATTATGCTTAGATAGATGAGACTAGGGCATAGTAAGAAGCATAACACGTAGTTGATCGAGTAAAATAAAAAACAACATTCGTTGATAATTTTTGAGGTAACGACTAAAGAATGATTACTAATTCTTTAGTCTTTGGGTATTTCTTGTGAGTTGAATTCTCCAAGTCAATTCAAATCCTTTTAATATTGAAATTGATTTTCATTGGTGATCTTATCAATAATGGGTGACCTAATTAAAAAAATCCACTATAAGGGTTTGGCACTAGAACTCACAATAGATTAGTTGCCATAATGTTCGATAGTGTTTCAAAGCTTGCTAGTTCCATAATTTGTGGATGCTACTAATAATTTTAACAACATTTACATTCCTATGTGGTAGGTGACATACTACATGAAAAAATATTGAATACAAATAAAATTTTAATAGATCTAATATTATGGTTGTAGAAGTGAAGGCTTGCAACTCAAGTTGCTCCAATTGTAAGATCTACAACATCATAAGGACATAGGTTTCACATTTTATTCTTGATCTTCCGTTAAGGGTAAGATTTGGTAGCAAAGATCAGAGGTGAGGCTAGGAGAGCCTCACCTCTCATTGGAGAAACTCAAAAGAATACTCAAACCTAAAACCACACTCATAACCCAAACATGAAGAGAGAGAGACATAAGAACGACACCCGAAAAGTTGAATGCTTCATTAGGAGGCCATATGCCTTTTTATAACAATTACAAAGGGACCTCGTTGATTAGGCCAAAATGAGCACAATAAATGCTGCTCATTATTTATACTAATATCTCTAATATCTCTACTTAATACATTGCCGAATACATAATGGGGAGTGTGGGCCACCCATACAGCCCAATTCTTGCGAAATTTGTTGTACTTAACAAGACCAAGTCTCGTAAGACTTAATTATGAGAATTGAAAATTCAAGATTGGAATCATATATAACTCATGGAAAACATTGAATCAATATCAATGATGATATTGCTTTTTCATACTCTATGCTTATGACATAAGCTTCAACCCTTGGTGAATCTTGTTTTATTTGAAAGTTAACATGCAGGATATCACATGACGTAAGTTATCATTTAAGATAGTGGTTAACAAGAGTAAATTTGGTGGTCAAAGCTTGATGGTATGTTGCCATAAGGCATAACTGAGGAACTTGTCTTTGAATACCTCTTGAAGGTGATGCACTTTATGTTAAGGACTTGCAATATTTATAATTGAAGAAATGAATGCTAAAATAAGTGCCATATGGTTCAAGGATACCAACTATAATTTATTCAAATGATGTGTAGTTAGATCATTTATGCATCAAATTCCAACAAATGGTCATGTTCTCATTGCACATGTATAGTCTTTTCCTCATTAATTTAGGACGGCCAGTTGTGGTTTGTATTAGTTGTACTCTATATTTTTCTCATTAGATTTGAATGATAATATGAGGTTTGTCTTCATAACATGTCATTTTTAGGATAGATGGAAGGGTCTTTACTTTGGGAGTTGAGGCCTATGTGTTATCTCGGGTTGCCAACCCATAGGTGTTAGGTTTTCAATGTTTTTTCCTTCTAGTATGATGATAAATGTGAATGCATCCTACAGGTTTATCGAAAAAATAATTGGTTGTTAATCAAGTAGGAGGTAGCGACTATGGAAGACTAATGCTCTCATTAAAAGTCTATTTCTTTTTGGAGGAGTTCATTGAGAAGAAAAACACCTACAAACAATCTCTCAGGATTTCATGGATTTGCAAGGTAGATTTTATAAAGTGTCTAGATGGGTGAATGTATGCAGAATCCTCGAAATCCCCAGGAGAAACCAAGGCATCGTGGAACCAATAGCTCCATCTGTATAAAATAGTGGCCCCGTAAAAATATGGTAGCAATATTTATGTAAAAACAAACAAATCATTGTATAAATAAATTTCTTCTAAAGATTTCTAGGATGAATCAAATGTTGAATTTGAGAACGAGGATGGAGTTTCAAATAAAAAAAATCTCATGAGATTCATATCATGGGAGATAAAATTCATATACCAAGAGTGGGGAGGTGGATTTCAAGGATAATGAGGATCTAGACATTTGTAGACAAAGACTAACAATACTTGTTTTCAACAGACTTTCCCATCCCTACTACTGGCTCATATGGTCATTGTTTTCATGCTAGTGGTGGGAAGAAGCAATAACTAGATGAAATTGTATGTACTACATTTAATTAAATCATGATCTAATGTGTCTAGGATTAGGTATTAATCCATTGGTGGTGAATAAATAGGATCCAAAATGGGCATTGATTGTAACACACATGGGTTGAACCCCTAGTGTGATGATGTATTACATAGAAAATTGAATATGAATTCTTGAAAGGTTCAACACGTTGTATTTTGCAATAATTAATATAAAAAAATACACTACTAACTGTGACAAGGTGGTACTTTGAAAATATAGGGGACCTCTGTGTTCACCAGAGGTTGAAAGGGGGAATAAAGGAAAGTTTAAGTGGGATAGTTGAATTATGCACTTGAACCAAATGGATCCATTCCTTAATATAAAAGTAATCCTTATCTAAAAAAATATTATAGTTTACAGTTGTTAAAAGCAATGGAATGAATATATGAATCTTGCATTTGTGCCTAATACATTTAATATTTTGAGGCCGAGTTAAGGAAGAAATCATTTTGAGTTTCAGACTAAGACCATGCCTTATTCGTTTTCTTAAAATTGATAAGTGTTAAACCTTTAAATCAGAAGAGAAATCATGATTTTCCTTTGTCGAAGTATTGGTACCGATGTCGGCTCGTATCGAAATTGGAATCGGGGGTTGCCTTGTGGTTTCTTTATGGACTTGTGGTTGAATTCCAATTTTTGACTTCTGATTCGGAGGGTGATAGTGACCAGTGCATGTGAATTGTTTAAGTTACAATGCCAAGGTGGCAACATCGATGTAGGCATCAAAAGGGTCATTGATAATAAAAAAATTTATCCAATGTCGACTTCTGAGTTTTGACGTACCAATGTCAGGTAACTAGATGGGATGAAATCAAGTAACTCAAGATTCAGATGTCGAGGCAGTCATATCGGGGATGTTTCATTATTGACCCGCTATGTGGTTCCAATATCCAACTCCTGATGTCAAAAATGTCGAGAAGGTACGGTTAAATCGGGAAGGCTATAATAACCGTCGGGACTAATTTATTATGTTAATTAATTAACTAATTAACTAAATTTAATCAATAACTAAGAAATTTAACCTATATTTAACTATGCTTTCACAATGGTAAGTTGAATGGTGCTCGTTATTAATTGTTTAAATAATTTCAAACTAATTTTCATGTAATTCAATTCTAGTATTTTATTAGTTTCTGTTGCGGGGAATCATAAGAGACTCCATTCCCCTTTAAGAAATAAATTATGTTTACTGGCATGTAAAATGCTTATGTATTATAGATTGGTTATAGAGCCTTTGTAGCGCTTTATGTGTGCTTTTAGCTACATACTATTATATGTGTAGCTATTTAATGCATGGGTGCATTACACTGATGTTCCCTTTGTTTCTATTGAAGCTGCTTGTTTTATTATTGGTGATGCAACATAAGTTTCAGAGGCAAAGCTAGCAGGAATTTCAATACCAACACAAAAGGATAAGGTATTGAGATAGATTTTTTTTGTAAAAGAAAAAAAATATTCAGGGGTTATGCATAATCGTGCTAGATAATAGGGTTTTAATTTTCCAAAACATTAAACTTATACCAATTCAAAACATTATAGTTTTTTCCCTTGCAGTTGTTATTCATGTCCACGGTTTCTAGTTTTGATGTTTCAGAACATATAGAAAAGTTTAGATTTAAATTTCTTATAGATCTCATCATAAAATTCCAAATGAAGATAGAGCGAAGACGTCAGGGTTAAGTATGTTGTAAAGTGAAAAGTTACAGGAATATAAAGTTGTAAGGTAAGAAAGGGAATCACCAAGACCGAGTTTAGGAGGAACACTGAGACTAGTCAAGGGTGTCGACATAGGAGGTTCAAAATTTGGATTCTATTGCAAGTGAAAGACCAAGCAAAAATACAATACCAAAAGAAAAATTAAAAGAAATTGTTGCTATTGTTTATATTTCTTTATGTGGGAAATATTTTTCATATTAGAACTAGATTAGGATTTAGAGTAGGAATCCTCGTTACAATATTTCGACATTACAATAATTTCATTTATGAACTTGTACCAGTAATTGTTCCATAGAATGTATCTAGAATGATAATTCTCCTTTTGATTATTCAGGAATTGGACTAGTCATTTTGAACCAGTTGTTGATGAATTCGTTGGAGTAGTAGCAACATTATCAACTAGAGAGGCAATAATGAAGGAAACGATATAAAGGATGCAAAGGTATAGATAGAAGGTGACAAAGGAAAAGTAGAAGGTAGTTAATATCAAGTCAGTGGACAAGACAACGATATCTTGATGGTGGTGGATAGAACAATGAAGATAAAGGGAGGTGGAAATGATGCTAACAATTAATGTTAGCATTAATGTACTCTTCAAACTACTTCATGGTATTTTGAATCTCCAATTTCTAAAAACATTAGAAAAATAGTGCGGTTCTTTCATTTTTCCTTGGGATGAGGCAAAATAAGAGATCAAATGTTTTGATTGATTAATAAAACAACTTCGTCGTATGATAGATTGAGAAAACAATGCACAATGAAAACTTAGGATTAAATATTTTGATTTATGTGCCATTATAATAGAAAAATGACAAGCCAATTACCAGAGTCCCTACTAGCCTGAAGGCAAGGACTAATAACCAAACACACATTGCTTATGTAGTTTGTATTAAACTTTTACATATAAAGGGAATGTTTCTTAATATTCCATGTAAATGAGTAACTCTGTTTGAAATTTTTTTTAATATAAGTAAAAGTATGTGAAAAGTAAAATAACATAATAAAAAATATTGAAAAAAAGAAGAGAATGAAAACCCATATAAATTAAAGTTTGCATCATGTCTTTCTTGTGCAACAATTGTAATATGTAGTTTAAAAAAAACCTATTTTCCTCCAGGTGTACAAGGAATAACAAACCATCAACTTTATTCATGATAATTTGTCCATAAAAGAAAGCTTATTTGTAGCCTTGTTCTAGAAACACATACGATGCAAATTTTGTTGTCAACAATTCTCTATGTCAACAACATGTAATTTAATATTGATACTGTGATTAACAAGTACATAAAAAAATATAAAACCATTTTCATTTGAAAAATCACACATTTAATTGACCCAAGGTGCAATTTAGCAATATAATGAACACTGCCAACATACTCAAGTTTTCTTTCAATTGGTTGTAAATTTCTTGAACTTGTATGACTTGTTTGATGAAATATAGTGAACACTCCAAGATAACATATTTTTTCATCACAATCTACACTCTTCACTCATATAATGATCATACATCCTTATTTCACATTGTGTTTGTACATTCAATAATGAAAATTATATATTAAAATCAATAGATAATCTTACACTTTTAGGAATATATAATTGTTTACAATTTAAATATAAGTAATATATCTTATATATTAATGTCTTTTCATTATTTGTCTTGTTTTCACACAGTTTATAAATATACTCCAACCATGTGTTTGTGTTCCTTATAGGCCATAGATGATGTAATTCTTGAAGGAACATTGCACAAGAAAGTGCATTTTGTAACTGTTGTATTTTATTTTTTATGCATCTCATTGGACATATCTATCCATTTCTTAGGTGTCTCCATATTGAAAAGGTGAAAACTTGGGTAGAAAATCAACGTTGAATGGGTAGATATAAGACTAGATCTAATTCCCTTGGATTGACGACGAGAAAAAGATGGCAATGTAGCAATATTATAAGTCAGCAAGAGTCAAGAAGAGCAAAGGATATGAGGAAGCATAGTCGAACCAAGGTAAGCCTTCGACTAAAGAGAAAGGGGATGTGTATTTGGCCTTGACAAGTACATAGTCAGATCATGACTCTTAGTCGATCAACTCTGGTGTATCGTATCATATGACACCACACATAGAGGGGCTCTATGAATATGAGAAATATGATGGTGGTGATGTTATTCTAAGAGGATGATTCACTAACCAATATTATCGAACGAGGTAAAATTTGACTAATACTGAAAGTGGAAGGATATGAACTCTTCTAGGGGTGCTGCATATTCTAGGTTTGAATTGAAATATGATATGTAATCAAGATAGGAAATGTAGGTGTGCAGTTTGTATTGAAAATTTTGTTGAAAATTGTGCGAGGAGCGATGGTATTAATGAGAGGAGTACATACTAGAATTATGTAAATAATATTGGTGAAAAGGGTCTTCGTGTTATGCATAACAGAGGTATGTTGAAAGGTATACTTGATTTTACTTTAGAAGTAGACTCATGTGAACATTGTGTTTATGGTAAACATATTCGTGTAAGATTCCCATATAGAGCCACAAGGGCCAATGAAATAATATAGTTAATAAATATTGGTGTTTAGACTAGTACTAGTCCATTCACTAAGA
Organism: Pseudotsuga menziesii; assembly: GCA_001517045.1. NCBI lineage: Eukaryota > Viridiplantae > Streptophyta > Pinopsida > Pinales > Pinaceae > Pseudotsuga > Pseudotsuga menziesii. The sequence continues at coordinate 150,210 of LPNX010016479.1, read as the reverse complement.
GGTTCCTAGTATTATGTCTCTTTCATAGAATATTTCTCCACAATGGCATGGTTGTATTTTTTTAGGAGTAAATATATGGTTTTTGAAATATTACAAGATTTTAAATCTCTTGTAGAAAACTAGACTGGCATAAAGATCAAGATGCTGAAAATTGATAATGGAGGAGAATTATATAGTAAGGGGTTCAACTAGTTCTGTAGATAGCATGATATAGCTCAACAAAACAAAAATCCATACATGCCTCAAATGAACGGGGTTGCTGAAAGAATGAATAAAATTTTAATGGAAAAAAACAAGGATCATGCTTAGTGGTGTAGGTATTGCACATGAATTCTTGTCAGAGGCATTTGACACAACATGTTACTTGGTGAATATTTCGTTGTTGATGGATTTGGTCGACGAGACTCCATATGAGGCATGGACTAGGAAAAATCCCTCTTTTTCACATCTCAGAGTCTTTGGGTGTGATGCCTTTGTGCATGTATCCAAAGATAATAATAATAATAATAAAAACTTAACAACAAGTATGAGAAATGCATCTTCATCAGGTGCAAATATGGAGTGAAAGGGTATAAGTTGTGGAATGTGGGCACAAAGAAGAAAATTTGTAGTAGATGTGTGATTTTTATAGAATTCGAAGCTAATTCTAAGATTGAAGAGGATAAAGGAGAAAAGGAACCAAAATATCTAGAGTTCAAATGGAACACTAAAAGTCATGATTCAAATGAGTCGACTGAATCCGACAAAAAGGTGGAACAACAAACCTCGGTCGTCTGGAGGTCTGGTCGAGAAAATATACAACTTGAAAGGTACAATACACCATATTAATTCTATTCTTTTGCATTAAATACCATAGAAGAGGATCACAGGTTGTGAACATAAGTAAGAAAATTGAAAGAGGGTAAACTCTGGAAACATACCATGGAAGAATAAATGGAGACCTCACAAAAGAATGAAACATGGTATTTGGTTGCATTACCAAATGGAAGGAAACCCATTGGAAGTACATGGGTGTTCAATAAAAAGTTGAACACAATAGGTTAGGTCAAGAAGTACAAGGCTCAACTAGTAGCAAAGGGATATTCCCAAGTCGAGGGAGTTGACTTGGTGGGATATTTTCTCTTGTTGCAAAATTAACTTCCATAAGTGTATTCAAGGTCTTTAGATACAACATTCGACATTAAAACATAACAGAGGGATGCGAACAAAAAAAATTTCCATGGTGATCTTAAAGAATAAGTTTATATGAAGCAACTTGAAAGATTCATAGTGAAAGGGGAAAAAGAGATTGTCTACAAGCTCAAGAAATCATTATATGGTTTAAAGTAGTCACTTAGGATGTGGTACCAGAAGTTTGATGTATATCCACCACCTGGGTTTTGTGAGAAGTCAGGTTTATCACTACGTGTAGACCAAGAAGTTTAGTGATTACTTTATGTATGTAATTTTTTATGTAGACGACATGTTGTTGGACGGAAACAACCTAGATGATGAGTTTTTTTCTCTAAGTGTAGTGTATTACCCTAACTTTGAAGAGAAGAGATGGGTTTCAAGGAGGGTGTATGCTTTTCTAAAAAAATAAATACGTGTTTGCAACCTATTGTTCTATATTGTTCCCTTCACAATTACCTTATGACTCTTCACATTAGGTTTTATCATTCCCTTCATGGTGGTCATATGATTCCTTACATTGTTTTGCATACTATAGTCTTGTACCATGATAAGTTGGAAATCCGTAGAAGAATGACATTCGAATTGTATGAATATACAACAACAGTATTAATACATATAGTGTTTTATAGAATATAATATTATTATGTTGGTACAATACCATATATTTTATATATGAGACATTAATTTGATGCAATTAGACACAAGGATAACTCCCACGAAGCACTACAATTTTGAATAACACTAAAATGACGCCAATATGATAAACTATGGTGCTAATTGGAAAATGGATGGCATTAAATATAAATGTAGATGTTTGAATATTTTCATTGTCATAAATTCAATGCAAATTTAGGTTGCAAAATCTCGATGTGCACCAACAATTTTTTTGGAAATTGGAAAATGGGATATGGTGACGCAAATAAGGAACTCTACAACCTTGTATTGTAGTAGTCACATATTCCATACAATGTAAAATACCACTCCGTCATGATGGATTTTGATACATCATATACTTGTATGAATTCCCATAATTCATTGAATTCATCAATTAATGGTTAGAGGAAGGGATCACTTATCTTCACTCGTATTCTATGAGTAACTATATAAGAGTGAACACAATTCTTCATAGAAAACTATGGGTGAATATTGTATTGATCATGACAATTGACCATACATAATAGTTCATTTTTTGGGTGGAAATGGTTTAACTCCATCCAGGGTTATGATCAATCACTGATGATTCTTCTCTGTTCTTGGATTTATCGATCCATGTATCTTCTATATGATTCAAGGCTATTGAATATGATTTGATCCACATAGATCTTGGATCACTTAACTGCGATCCATTCCCAACACGACACATGAATAATTTTCTAAAATGAAATATCCTTTGAATCCTTGTTAATACTTGGGATTATAGTCATGCACCTCAATATATAAGGAGGGCCACTTTTTCCCTTTTTTAATTTATGATATTTGTCATGCCCGCACTCTAGACATATATATTTTTTCATGTATTTACCTCTATAAAGAATGAAAAATTTGACTAAGTGTGCAATTATAGGACCTCAACACCAAACCTTTTTAGTAGTTGCTTTGCCTCTTCGCAATTGTAGAGGAGGAAGTTATTAGTTGGAAATTTCTTATATTTTAATAACTTGCAATTGGTGACAAATATAAATCTGCATTGTTGTTAAGAACATATAAATCCTCATTTTAAATTTATTATTGTATGACAATAATTGCTAAAATACAAGGGTGTTAATGGTTTTCTACCTCATTAGTACCGAAAAACACATGTCTAACATACCATACAATGCTTTGAAGTTGTAAAGTAACATGGTTGTCCCTAGTCGGTATACCTTGACCCATATCCAAAGAGAGGGGTGGTGGAAGTATATCCAATGATTTCAAATAAGTTTTTAGCTATATGAGCATCATTCCCAAGATCAACTTGTTGGGTTGTATTTAAAAACTTCCCTCCAAGGCATGGGTATCCCATAAGAAATCATTCTTTCCAACTTTTCTATCCTTATTTTCCTCCCCAACTTTTGAAGAATTAATGCTACTGTATATTTTTGAATTGGTGACACAAGGCATAATCAAAATTGAATACATGGTTGATTTGACTATGCTTCGTACGATTCCCATCCAAGTTGTGATTAATTACTAGCCTTATCTTGAGTTGATATCATAGTGGGGAGAAATGGTAGATGATAGACATGCCACTCTTCATCCAAATCTTGATTGGAAATATATTGAACATAAACAATGATATTAGTAAACACGATGTATTTAGTAAGTTATCACATCAAACCAAACATTTATTTGAACCATGTAAGTTTTTTCCATTGCATATGTAACTAACCACTTCAAAAAATAAATTTTGAATTAATTAAGGAATTTGCATTAATTCCGTAGAATATCCAAAACTACAATTAGTTAATGATCTTGTTTGTATACTCAAAAGGGGCATTTAAATGTAGTCCCAATTAAATCTACCTTTGACGAGTAAGTGGACTATAAAAATCCTAATTTACTAGTAAAACGTCACTAGGAAACACAATGGATATTGCATGCACAAAATAAATCTTGATGACTCCCTTTTCATAGAGAACTCTTTCTCATTGGAGTATTCCTTAAACAAACAATTTGCACTGAACAATGAGCATCTATAGCTATTTATGAACCTTGTAATGTGGCTACAAGTGTGTGGACTTCCATCATTATATACCAAGTTATTTTTGCTTACATTTCTAGAAGTATAATCATTCATGCACAAAATATACATGGAAATTCCATGTTTTTATTTAACAATATCCATGTATAATCACGCTAACTATAAATATGGCTATAAAATGGAAAAATTGATATTGATTGTTTTGGAGGACTGAAAACATGTGAAAGGATCGACAATCCAACTGATTTATAGAACCTACTTTAGACTTGGAAATCATGCAACTATTACCACAAAAATATAATTTAGGCACAAGTAGGGAAGATAGCCAAGAGAAATACAAAGTGCTATTGTAACAAGTTTGGTATTTATTTTGTATTTGGACAAGAAGAGAGACATTGTTGCTACATTCTAACAATTGAGCCAACCTTGTTGTGTACTTGGACATTATTGTTGTCGGATCATATAAATTTTGACCCCTTAGTAGATATGTTTGTACGAATATTCATATAATAATTTGCCTCACTATAACTCTTAAATGACTCAACATAAGGAGAAAGGTTGGACAATTTTTAATGAAAAATGGTTGGTTTGGCTTCCAAATTTTCAAAAAAGGAGCATATGGAATCTTTCCTATGTATTTTATATATCTCCTATCTATCCTTGATAGAAATGGGAGGAATCATCCCATCAACTTAGGGTATTAATCATTAACATAATGGAAAAATATGACACTTTAAGGGTTCACAATCAACCCTTTACATTTTTAACAATCATATATAGTTGAGGTGTCATAATAGAGTTTAAGTTCATGGTGAAATACCATTGGCCTAAGATGGTTACTAGAGGATGGGGTGTTACAATTGGTAGGGTAAAGTGGCTATCCATTTTCATATACGATATACCTATGGTATCTTAATAAAAATAAGAGATTGAAATGTTTTTGTATAGGTTGGATTGGTGTAACATCATGTGCGTTTAAACTCCATCCCAAATCAAGATCGTAAAAATTAATGAATAGTTATTCAAATTGAAACGAAAAGGTAGTAGATATTCAATCAAATAATCAAAATATAAATGAAATCTATACTTCTTTCCAAAGAGAAGGGATAAATTGGTGGACTTGGGATAATATGGAATAAAGATGTCAAACACTTAACCATTTGATAGTAACACCCCCCCCCCTACATTTTAGAGAAAACTAAATTTAATAGGTGTTTGCATTCTTAAAAGGAAGTGTGGGAAGCATGTAACATTTTAACTTCAAATATAATTTAGAATACCATTTTTAGGTAATCAATGCATCTATTTATATTAGATTCACTTAAATTTATTGCACATCAATGAAAAAATCTATGCTAAAATATTCACTAAGAAAAAACTCCACAAAGTACAATTTGTAGAGGTTTACATTTCCATACTTTCTTAAATCTATTTCTTGACCATATAATTCACTATTTGGAATTGGAACAAAGGCCATGATTCGAGGAGTTACACAAAGCTTCAATTTGCACACCCCAGTTGGAAGAAATATAAGAAGACATAGTGGAGCATAATAGAGAGCACAAAAGACATGAAAATCCATCCTACTTGCATCTATGGTGGGTCAAAGGCTATATGGACAACATGGTTTGTCCTAAATTTCTTGTTAGTTATTGATTTGTAAACATATAATACTATTAGGGTGGTTTATTCACCAGTATTCTAATCATAGGATATGTTTTATAAATACATTATCTAGAGTTGGGAACTTGGAAGAAAACATTTTGGAACTTTTTTTTTGTTTTTTTTTGTACTTACAAGTTGTATAATAAGGCTACACCACTCTCTCTCTCTCTTTTATAAATATATTCAGTGTATGTTTTTGTTAAATAAAAATAATGAAGGACACACCATGTAGAAAAAACATTTAAAAGTAAAAGATAATGCATTTTTCGGTCATGTGTTGAAAAAGGAAACAAAAAAAGAGTGGGAATTCCTTTTTGTAAAAGTGAGATAAATAAAACCCTGCTCCAATATTATGCGAAAAGTTAGAGGGGAGATATTTTCAAGAGAAATTTAGCAAGAAAGAGTTTGGAATGGAAATATCTTTCCAAGATTATAATTTCCTGGGAATCACCATGGGTTGCATAGAAATATGCAAAGGGAAAATTTTAGGTGTCTAACCTCATTCTCTTCATATCAACAAATTTTCCCTCCGTACATTCACAATTTCCTTGAAAACATTATTTATACCTATTCATATTTACAATTAATTTCACAAAATGGAAGGGTTTGAGACTTATGTTTAATGCTACGAACCCTAGGTTTTTTTGTTACTTCCCTCTAGCTTTTTGTTGTTACAAACTCGAGCTTTGTTGTTGCTTCCCTCTATTTTTTGTTGTTTCAAACCATAATAGTAGGTGTTTATTTTTTTTAATTTGTTTTCTTAGGTATTGAGGTATTTATTTATTAGGGTGTTTGTTTGATTCAATAGTTTTTTGATGAAAATAATATATTAATGGATTGGAGCACCTCATTTCCTTGGATTGCAAACCTTATCCTTTTCATTAAAAAAATATTTTTTGATTTCATGGTACACAATATACATTATAGATGTATTGATGTGCTTATTATGGTAAATCACATTGCTTTGAACAAAAATACAAGAATATAAAATTGAGGCTTTTGTATAGTTTTTCATAAGGCAAAATGATGCATCCTATAGACATAAACACACTAGTGCATATTATTGTATCACACACATTGATGTGTATTATTGTAGAAAAAGGCACCACTAAACCTAAAAAATTTTAGAAACTTGTTTTAGTTTTAACATGAAATTATATGCTTTCCTGTGGGGGGGCAGAGCAAGTGGTAAATGGAATTGTTTGTAAATGGAAGGTCTCGTGTTCAAATCCCCCCCAAATTTACCCGTGCGCCATGGTTCGAGAACTATGGTTGCACCTAGTTTTATAGTGGTAGCGGGATTGGATCCCTGGACCCCGTGTCACGCGAGTACCAGCCCGTCCCCAATTGCCGATTCCCTTAGTAAAAAAAAAAAAACATGAAATTATATACTTGGGTCTTGAGGAGCTTATCATTATTGGAAAGAGGAGGGGTGAGGCAGTGCAAATTCTGGTGGAGAGAGAACACGTGGTGGGGGCTACAATACCCCCTCTGTTGAATATGGCGATGACGGCTCTTCGAAACCAATTTCCCGTGGAGAAGGACGGTGGAAGCAAGATCGACGAAGTCAATAGGAATGGAAAAGGTAAGGGTAGGATATAAAGGTTGAGATGTTGCCTCCTAAAAGCCCAATCCATCTCAACCATTCAGATTATATCTGACAATATTAGGGGAAAGGTTGAACTATGGAGGCAGAAGGCCCTAATTGGAAACTTTGTGGGGTTTTTTCCTCGAGAGAGAGATCTAGTCCGTTGGATCAAGAGCACATGGAACCCTAAAGGCCATTATGATCTCCATTTAGGGTCTAAGGGTTTCTTTACTATCATCTTCTCTAACCAAGAAGATCAGGACATGGTTCTTGAGGGGGGACTTTATTTTTTCTTCTCGGCAGGGTTGTATCTAAGACCTTGGAAAGAAAGATTCAACCCAGAAACAGAGGATATGATGATGGCTACAATATGGATCCGTTTGTTTTCCCTTCCATGCAAGTATTGGGATCAAGAAATTTTGCAAGACATTGGGAGCTCGACAAGAGAATTTGTTAAGGTTGCAGAGTAGACCAAACAACATAGGTACACGATCTTTGCGTGCATCTGTGCCTACATGGATCTATTGAAATACCTTCTAGAGGAAATGAACCTAAACTGGGATGATGAATAATGGGTTCAGCTAATTGACTATGAACAACTCCCATTTAGATGTAGATAATGCCATGAATATGGCCATTTTGGGAGAAATTGTCTGAAGCTGATCCAAGTACCCACCAATTCTAATCACCCCCAAGAGGGTGAGCTGGATGGATAATGGTTTACGTAGGTTAAAAGTAGATGAAATAACAAGATGGGAGGGCTACCAAAATCAAGGAAGTAAAATCACAGGGAGACGACTATCAACAATAATACCTATCAGGTCCTGGAGGAGAAGGAGGAGGACTATGAGGAGGAGAGGAATAAGGCAGAGAAACTAGTGAAGAAAAATGAAGGATAGGAGCTATAGATAGGAAGTGGGGAAGAGCAGGAGGTCTAGAGAGAGGCAATGGATGAAGATGGAATGGAACAAATGGAACTAGGTGAACTAGATCTAGATGAGATTGAAAAGGAATGCGAGAAGAAAGGTCAGGGTATGTCTCCCAAAGACAACTGGAACTGCTCCAAGAATCCATCATCAGAACCAAAGTGCACCAACAATTGGGGATTGCTTCACATCCTCAGAAAGGAAGCAAAAGAAAATATGCGGAGGAGGAGCTAAAAAGAGGAAGGAAGACAAACAAGCAACGAATTGTAGAGGTAGCAGTAAATCTTGTAGAATTAGGTTAGTACCCGATGATAAGGGTAGATTTCTCAGAATTAGGGGATGCAACCATTCTAGGAAAATAAATACCTTAGCTAGGAAGGTCAAACAGGAGAGGTCAGATGTTCCTTTTTTACAAGAAACAAAGTGTAGTTTCATAAGTAATGGAGAAGCGTGGGTAGAAAATTTGGAAAGGAAGTAGGGTTATGGTGACTGACGTAGTAAGAATGGCAGGAGGTTTAGCTGCTATTTGGAAACCAAAATCCATTGACTTTACGAAGTGGTGGGCCAATCAATTTTCTCTGATGTCCAATTTTAACTTCTCGGAGTCAGGGGATAAAGGCACCCTGGTGAATGTATATGGTCCAAGTTCTTTCCGTCAGAAGAAATACTTTCTAAATCTTCTGAACTGGATGAAGGGTCTAGCTAGTGAAGGATCATGGATCATAGGAGGATATTTTAACTTGATAACCTCTCTCAGGGATAAGAAGGGTGGAAGGCGTGTCTTGGAAAGATTTCAATAAGCATTCAGATATCTCTTGGCTCATAGTCCACTCATTGACCTCAAAACGAGATATGGTTGGTTTACCTTCAACAATAAGCGTGGGGGGGGGGTATCTTGTTGCTTCTAGAATTGATAGATTTCTAGTTACAGAGAATATTATGTGTGGAATAGGAGAGATAAATTCTACTATCCTTCCAGCAGCCAACTCAGAGCATTGGTCCATTAGTCTCAAATGGGATTGGTTAAATGCCATTTTGAGAAAACCTTTTAAGTTTTAACAATTCTTATTGAAGCACAAGGACTACAAGGATTTGGTAGAATAGTGGTGGTAATAAGTGGTCCCCCCTGCAGGCACCAGAATGTACGACTTCTAGAAAACGCTAAGGGGTCTTAAATATAGAATTCGCATGTGGAAGAAGGAGGATTTTGGGAATATTTTTGAATATAAGAGGAGGTTGATTGGGGATATGGAGCATATACACCAGAAAGGTATGGAAGACAGGTGGGATGAGGGCATGAAACAAATGGAAAAAGATATGATAAACCAACTGGAAGCCAGGGAAAAGCAAGAGGAAATATTCTAGAAATAGAAGTCCAGGAATCAATGGTTGCAGGAGGGAGAGAAGAATACCAAATTATTCCATAACTCGATCATCCATAATAGACACAGATTAAAAATTCAGAAGATAAAAAAGATGGTGGAAACCAAGTGGACTCCAGGGGAGAAATTGAGGAACAATTGGTCAATCATTTTGAGGATATAATGACTGAAGACAGGGGTGATAGAAGGCAGGACATAAACAAGACCACTAGACTTATTCCTAGGTTGATTACCAGAGAGAATAATGAGATGTTGGTTAAACCAATATCCATGCAGGAGGTGGAGGAAGCAGCAAACCGGATGGACTTGGGGAAAGCTCCAGGACTGGATGGCTTCACCACCAACTTCTTTCAATTATTTTGGGACTTGATTAACGAAGAGGTCTTGGAAATAGTGGAAGAATCGAGGTGTAAGCACGGAGATCTCAAGGCCTTTAATGCCACTTTCTTGACCTTGATTCCAAAAGGGGAAGGAGTTGATACCCTAGGTAATCTTAGACCTATTTCCCTATGTAATGTCGTTTAGAAAATTATCTCAAAGGTGATAGCAAATAGACTAAATCCCATCCTCCCCAACTTGATTAGCCCAGAACAATCAGGTTTTGTTGAGGGGAGACAAATATTGTATGGGATTATCTTGGTTCATAAAACTATCCATTCCCTAAAGGTGACCAAGAGACCAGGTATGTTGTTGAAGCTAGATACCGCAAAATCCTATGACAAATTAAGTTGGAAGTATATGGAAAATATGTTGGAAGCCTTTAGATTTGGAATAGAATGGGTGGGTGGGTCATGAGTTAGGTGACTACCCCCTTTTTTCTATTCTTTCAAATGGATCCCCGACTAGACTCTCCCATCCTTCTCAAGGAATCAGACAAGGAGATCCCCTCTCTCCTTTCCTCTTCATTTTAATGGCGGAAAGGGATAAGCAATCTCATCCAAGCCTAATCTACGAGCGAAGAGATCTATGGGATTAATCTCCATGAGGGAATGGATAAACAAACACAACAACAATTCGTGGATGACATGATGCTTATGGGGCACCCTTCAGGCCAAGAGGCCCAAGCATTCAAAAGGAGTCTTAATTTTTTTTCAAAAGACTTAGGGCTTACAGTCAACGCAGATAAATCATAGGTCTTCTTCCTTAATACAACTCCTATAGTCCATAGGAACATTGTTAGGAATTTGGGATTTACTAAAGGGACCTTCCCTTCCAAGTATCTGGTGGTTACCCTAGGGGTTGGTATCATAAAGAATGTGTCGTGGAAGGACCTATTGGATAGATTTAAAAGTAGGTTATCAACATGGATCCTTCGCCCTCTAAATCTTCCCAGTAGGATGGTATTGGTTAAATTTGTGCTTCAAGCCATGCTGGTTTACCTCTTTTTTGTGTCGTCTGCTCCAAAGTCTATCATAAAGGATATCAGAAGTATTCAGCAAAACTCCCTATGGGGGGGAAGGGAAGTAAAGTCTAAATTTTCCTTGGTAGGGTGGGAGAAAATTTTCTGCCATAGGGAAAGAGGGGGCCTGGGGCTTAGGGATCCCAAAACCATAAGCAAAATCCAAGGTGCTAAAATATGGTGGCGATGGTGTAATCATACACTAGAACCATGGGCCAGATTATGGCACACGAAGTATACTAGGGACATACCAAAGGATCAACTGATCAGATACTAAATGAGGAGAAACATGGATCCTTGCGCGATTGGACCTTAGATCCTTCAAAAATCCAATTCTAAGATCTCTATGGTTATTGTTTCCAGGAATGGTAATGTGGAATTTATGGAAGGTGAGAAATAATGGCATATTTTGGGACAAGATGCATACAAAATAGGAAGTGTGGTGAAAAATTGCTTCGAATCTGCTCGAAACTATTAGAACTATGCGATGGAGTGAGAAAGATAAGGATGTATCAGAAGAGGAAGCTCACATTTCGGCTGATTGGGGTCTGGATAGAAGAAATTTGGATGGGCTTATACGAAAGGATAAAATATGTAAACCCTCAAGTCTGAATGATTGGTCTCCCCCTCTTATGAACGTATTTAAAATTAATTTTGACAGGGCGACCAAAGGAAATCTGAGTGCTACAGGATATGGAGGGTTCTGTAGGAATGTCAGAGAAATTTGAAACTATACTTTAGTTATATTGGCTATGAAACCAATAATTCAGCAGATCTGGAAGGTCCAGTCCAAGGAATAAATCTCGTTGTTAGGGAAGGTTGGTCGTCAATGATCGTAGAAGGCGTCTCAAACATCCTGATCCATATGGCCAAGAAACTAGCCAATGGTCGATCCAAAGAGAAAATCTCATCCAACTGGAGGCTCTATAGCAGACTGGATACCATTCGATACCTCATCTCAACCCACTTGGCTATATTGTTCAGCCACGTCAGGTGGGATGCAAACAAGGTGGCATACATTCTTGCCAATGTAGGGATGGAGGGATATACGACCTGCAGGGTTAGTTTGTTGGAAGAATTCAGGGATGAGAGATGGGCCCCCCACTCTAGAAAACTTGCCAATCTTGATTATGTAGCAATTCAATAGGTGGATGGTCACAATCACATCTATCAAGAGGGTGATAGGGGGATGACGAAGATCCCCGTGGTTTCAGAAACCTATCGCACTTGAACATGTAGAAACCGACAAGCCTTAACTACCCCATTCTCATTCTTAGTACATCGGGGTACAAAAACACACATGGGAGGAGAGAAAGGTTGGATTCACTTCAGTGGTTTGATCTGGACATTAATCTGGGCATGATGATAAATTTCTTGACTGGTACAATAGAGGGTGAAGGAAATATTTGGGAGATGGAGGGAACGTACATAACAGTTTTGGTAATTATGGCCTCCCTATATTTATATCTGAGGGAGGCTCTCTCTCCCTTCATCTGTTCTCTGTGTGGAAATTTCACCATTTCTTATCCTATATGTTGGGCACCCAATATGCAAGTAGATTATTACCAACATATAGAGTGTACAAGATTTATTGTCAACCCGAGAAAGTCTTTTATTTCAAAGCTATCGTGCAAAATATATGCAAGTACAATTTCTACCTGACATTGTTACCTATTGGTATGCAATCGAAACTCTTTGTAAACTAGATCACATCTACTTGAAAAGAAACCAATACTCAACCTATTCATAAATCGAACTGTAAATCAAATACACTTCAAACAAGATCTATTCCTATGAAACAAGATCTGATTACGTACATCTAAAGAATTGTTATGTTGGCCAACGATCTACCAAATGAATTATCAGCACAATGATTATGACAGATCTGATGAATGAAAGCACACAACTATGATGAAATCAATGAATGAAAGCATGAATAAAATAATAAGCAGATCTAAACAATAACACACTTACAATTAACACTACCAGCATCTGCTCAGGGAAGAGGGCCCTTCCTCCACTGAGCAGAGCTGGATCTCCACAATAGAAATCTACAACTCCAGAATTAAGAAACTACCAGCATGTATTATCATAAGGAAAGAATTACAACAGATCTGGATCAAATCCTATATCACAACATTGTGTTATCTCCTATCATCCATCTTCTATCCTGCCTAATCTATCATGCTTAATCAATCAATCTATCATCAATAATCAATAATAATCAATAATCAATAATCAATAATCATTAATCATCCCTTCTTAATGAGATTGATTACATATTTATACATAAAATTATCTCCTGGAAATGAATAACTGAACCCCCAGCTTGTGATCTGTAACAGCTGAAACATGGCCGTAACTACTGGCAACTTTGGAACCGGCCGCAACACCAAATCTGGAAAATACCCCTTCGAAGAACCAACTGCATATCGCAAACCGTAGCTTTGTTTGGAGATTTCCTCGCGAGTCAGGTAAATGAGGATGTTACGCACAAAACCCATGTCTCGGATTTTTGAGATTCATTTCCATATGCCCTCAAATCAAGACGCGAATAAAGGTTTTCTTATGTGGCATGCGTTTTTGGTTAAGGCTGTAACAGCTGGCTGTGAGCATCCTGTACGTGGCAAATCACTCCATAAACCATCATTAGTAAAATTATGCATAATAGTCTTTTAATTCATCAAAGATAAAGGAAAATAGTCACTATTAACCACTTAAAATATCAAATGGAAGTAGCGGCTGTACAATGCGCAGCTGCAACAAATGAATGGAAAATGGAATGATAAATGAGGAATAATGGTAAGAAATGGATGAAAAATGGATGAAAAGTATGTCAATAAGTGGTGGAAAAATGGACAATTCCAGGTCCTGACACTATATAGGGTATTTTGAGTGAGAAGGTGCGAGGCGATAGCTATGTTCCTGTATTTCAGCATATCTGTGAGTGGATTTCTTGGTGATTACCTAGTATGGCCCCCAAGCGGTCCAAGAGTGTGGTTTCGAGAATGGGTGCGACAACGGTTGATTGTCGGGGGAAAGGAAAATGGGTTGGCGAGTGAAGGGGATGCTTTAGCCGTGCTATATGGGATTAGACCCATGCCCAAGAAGCAACATTCTTCTTCAAATACCGCAATCCGCTGACGACCCGCATTGATATTGAGAGTGTGGAAAAGAAACTATGGGAGGAACTGCAGATGATTCCAATAGAAGATATTTGAAGGGAGGTAGAGGAGTGGGTAGTAGACCCCAGAACCACAGCTGGAAGAGCGGCCTCATATGACAAGATGATTATTCTTTATTGGATCATGAAGAATTTAATTGTGCATGTGTCTACCAGTAGTGCGTTGATGTATTTGTAATTTCAGAATAAATTCACTTGTATATCTTAAGTATTGTACCCTGATGTTTATTCTAGGAAGTATCTATAATGTAATTGAGTCATGTCATGCCCCAATGTTCTGATCGGGAGATTCGATAATGTAAACAAGTCATGTAAAGTCATTGAGGTTAACCCTCCATTGTAAGTCAGGGCAATAGTCCCCACAATTATGTCAAGGTTAACCCTCCTTGTTGATCGGAGGGAAAAGTCCCCACAGTTGTGGGGCACTAGGGTTATTATACTCTTCTAGAGATGTCAAACCTATTAAGTAATTGTTAAGTGGGGCTGACATGTTGAAGTGGACATTACGTGAACACAAGAATATAAATAGAGAGCGATCCTCTTTATTTATCACACACACACTCACTCACTGGGGCGCATGAGTGAGAGAGGAGAAGCTCTCTCAAGTGAGAGAGAGAGAGAACAAGTTGTTGGAGATCGTCTTTATGTTTTTGGTCTTTACTACTGCCATTGGTGCTCATTCTATCTTTGAGGAAGTTGTAGGGTTTTCCCCTTTATGGTTTCCCCAAGGAAAATTCTTTAGGTCTCTTGTCTCTTTTGTTTATTGCTGTGCATCATTATTCTCTCAGATAAGATCCTAAGATCATATTGCTTAAATGATAAAAATCTAACATGGTATCAGAGATAACCTAAGAAGAAGAAATTGTGCAGCTGTAGAAGCTAGGTATTTTTACTTTTTTGGTCTCTCTCCACAATCCATCAGCAAAAGCATGCTAGGATGACTCTCCATTGAAGGGCGCATCTTTCTATCGAAGCGAAATTTGATTCCGGGCATTTTGAGTTTTTGGTGCGCGAAATTAGGGCTTTTTACAGAAGAAGAATTTTTTAGTGAGCCCAGTATAGGATTTCTCTCCTCATCAGAATTGAATTTTAGAGGCCTAGGTCGATATTTTTGGTTGGGTGTAACTTCAATAAAGTCAAACCCTAGTTTGACCCCGGGCTGGAAAAACCCTAAATACTAAAACTGATAAGTTTTGGTAAATTATCTATATCTCAGGGCTACAGAAGTCTCAGGGGCTGAAACTTTCACAGGTTGAATATAAAATCCTGATGCACACTATGTCCACGTTTCATCCTCATATTTTCTATATTCTAGGAGATATGATTCCTCCAAGTTAGGGTTCCAGCCTCTTCTAGGATTCATCCCTAAACAAGACACCTGGGGAGAATTGTTATATCTCAGGCTACGAAGGTCCAAATGAAATTTATGAAGATGTTCCAGAAAGGGTACAGAGTGTAAGTTACTTGTTAGAAGTTTTAGACCCAGAAGATGAAACAGGGACAAGTGGTAGTCCGTACAACTTCTCTATGTTGAACAGTCCTGAAACAGGTCAACTTGGGAAAACAATCATAAGTCCCAATTGGTGAAACCAATTCTGATTAAACCTATGGTGTTGGAACAAGGACATATGATTCTATCTCAATACAAAATTTCAAACACCTTGGATCATTAATTTATGAGATACTACAGAAACAGTATGAGGCATTTCTGTAGAAGAAATTTGTAAACTAGGGCTTCTTGTTCTAGGAGCTTCCCTCCACTATTTTCAGAAAATGAGTACATTGGACAGCTCACCTTGAAGAGGTATATATTTATATCCAATCAAATCTGAAATATTCCAAGTTTTGAAAATTAAGGTTTCTCTGACAAACCCTAGATCAGCCAGCTCCAGAACCAGGATGGACACCTCAAATCGGTAAGATCTAATCTTTTGCTATTTTCATTTGAGGTTCTCATTTCAAAGTGATCTATCACATCAGCTTGATGACAAGCTTGGTGAGGCTGACAACTTCCAAGCATGGAAGTATAGGATGTCACTAGTTCTTGAAGGAAATGAATTGGACACCTACATAAGTAGAGAGGTTCCAGTTCCAGAGGGAGATGAGGCTAAAAGCCTTACACAAGAAGAACTTGGTCAAGGCCAAGAAGATCATTGCTGATTCAATCACGGATCAACTTGTACCACAACTCTATTCCCTAAAGACGCCAAAAGAGATGTTTGACTAAGCTATTTGAAGGGAAGAACATAAATTGGAAGATGAATTTGAGAAAACAATTGAAGAATGTGAAGATCCAGAATACAAAGACCATATAGTCATACTTTACAAGGGTCTCTCAAATCAAAGAAAAACTTGAAGCGGTAGAAGAAGAAGTGGAGAATGCAAAAGTTGTAATAACCACCTTAAATAACCTCCCAAGGTCATGGGATTCATTCATTTGAGGAATGTGTTCCAGAAGGAAGTGATTACTTTCAGCATACTTTGGGAAGATCACACACAAGAAGAAGCTCGACTCATAATAAGAGAAAAGAAGATGGGAGCAAATGAAGATCAATCTCTCACCATCCAAAGAGGATCCCTCAAGCGAGGAGGAATATGAAGAAGTCAACTTTTGTAGAACCTCTTATCCATCTTAGCATTTGGATAAGAAATGATGCTATTATGAATGAAGAAGATGATGAAGCTAAAGGCTAGAGAAGGAGTCTAGCCACGAAACAAATAAATATAAGTATTCAATTGTCATTTCATGATATTGTTATGCATTTGTTTATATTGAGTTGATGTATTATGCATGATAGAATGTTTGCATTAATGATAGTATATGCATGTGATGGGTAAGTAGCTCATGGGGCTATACAACTCTCCATTTCTACTTATCTAGAATGAAACCTCTTTGCTAACATACTAGATTAGTTTTGTAATAACCCAAAAATTCATATAATTTAAATTTTTTAAGAGTGACATAAAATGTCTAAAGTCGCAGCTAAGTAACTGCTAATGGTTAGTGGAAAAATGAAACAATTTATAAAAGAATATGGGATTGCTTCCTTAAATGAACTTGTAAACTAAAGGATGTAATCTTAAACACCTGTGTTAGTACTACTAATGACTGAACAGCTTTAGTTCTATCAGAGTTAGAAAAGATTTCACATTTCTTTTTACTGCTAGATATACTGATGATTAACTTTTTTCAAGTAGGTAAGAATTCTTGTTTAAGATCGGGGCTTACTTAGCATTCTGCTAACTCAATTGGACTACTGGTTCCTTACAGGTTTAGCAGGTAAGCGTAAGATCCATTAGGTGTTATTTAAAATTACGTCGAGAAAATTACTTTCCTATCATGTTAAGATGCTAGTTTAAGAAAAGGTTAAATATGTTGCTTGTCTTCAAGGAGGTAATGTCAATTCTTTTTCCGTTGTTATAAATCTATAGTTGCATTTATAACTAACACTATAATGACTTCTTATCAAAAACATAACAAGGGTGTAAAATGCAAGAGCAAGTACTTACCCAAGTTCCATCAATCGTAAGAAGATTATTTTCTAAAACTCTAAAGGACATGGTTAGTTTTCTTGTGTTTACAGTACTGGTTATTTATAAATTCCCATAGAGAGCACAGAGCTCATGGTTTTGGCTTAAGTTTACTTCAACTTCTTAGTGATCTCGCAGCTATTCTCACTTCAATACTCAAGGTGTCTTTCTCTTAAGGCATGATCCAGTTACCTATGTTTTTCAAATATAATTTTAACAATGAGTTATTAGAAATCTAACATGAATTCTCCATCATTGTTAGTCTTCAGTTTCTTGAGCACTCCTTCAACAAAACAGTATAAAGGTTATGTTTTTAAATGTTTTAAGCTTTTCCTTTTTAATATAGATATAAGCTATATTATAATCATCTTATAACTCTTTATTAATTCAAAATAAAACACCACCTAATAGACTTGTTTGAAAGCATGCAAACCTTCTAGGATAACAATAGTGTCCAATTTGTAACCTAAGGTAGAAATACCACAAATCAAAACACTTATGATGAAATCAAATGATAGCAATAATATATTACATAGTTTGAAATGATCGTTGTAAATTATTTGGTGTAGCACTGACTATAGGGTTCAACCCACACTTGGAGAAACATTTGGAAGGGCACATGGATTGTTTACAACCACTCAAGGGTTGACTTAAAACCTTGAAACCCTATTTAGTTGTATTGCAGACCATGAGATTTTCTCCTTTGTTGGGTCGAGCTACGAGATTACGGCCATGAGAGGCCTGTAACTACCTTCCACATTTGGCATTTTGCCTGCAAATACTATGATGTGACTGTTGGGGAAAGTTGTTTATGGTTTTGGTCTTTCTGAGTGTTAAATTTTTCAACGAGGGTGTCTATTGGATTTTCTTTGAGGCTCGAAAGCTAAGCTTGCCTTTAACCTGCCACAGAACATTCATAGTTTCTGCCTTCGTCTTGTTGGGTCAATTTATTTCCTTTTACTTCGCAGAGGTGACTTCAAAACTTCTTCCTTTTTGGCATGGTGCCAATACGACCTAGTGTGGCCATCTCTCGACAACTTCCACTCTAATTTATAGCAGGTAAATTCTTACCTTTAACTTGGGTTTAAAAATTAGTTTTTCTCACAAGGGTTTTTACAATTTTAAGCAAACAAAGTATTTATGACATTATTGTTTAAAACTTGCAGGCCTCTACTCTCGGTTCCAGCCTGTAGGTGAAAGCGAGCTCACCCTACAACATTTCGTGGGAAAACAAAATGGTAAGCCCCAGTTTCACAAGGGTTTCTTCATGTGTGATGTTGTGGTTGATGATGACATGGCCTCGATTCTCTATTAGTTATGTTTCAAAGCTTGTTTGTTAAATGTGAAAGTTTTTAGAAACCCTTAAAGGGTACTTCGTGCAGGGTGAAGAAGGTTCTGGAAGCAGTGATGGAACTGGTTTTTACTTGATGTTTTTAGCCTTAGGGCCTGAACTATGTATTTTCTTTTATTTAAAAATAAAAGAGCACAGCTCTGACTCAGTGGGGCTATCGACCTCTATCTAGCTAAGTTTTAGTTTT
>LPNX010016479.1:84117-130283 GCA_001517045.1 Pseudotsuga menziesii | reverse complement strand
TATATATATATATATATATATATATGCATAATTTGGTTTTGTTTACGGGCCTGAGCCTCGACCTTCACTTCTAAAGGCTGTAAGCCCTATCTTTCAAATTGATTATGTTTTTAATAATTTGTATAGGTAATATTTTAAATTATTACCTTGTATTTAAAAAGGTTTCCAATGCACAGTTTAAGGGAATTTTTACTTTGTTTTTAAGAGTAATATTTTACTCTGTTTTGGCTCAAAGGGTTAATTAATGAGTAAAACCTACAGTTCTATAATAGTATTATTATACTTAGTAATTCTTAGCTCTGTTTATTTAATGAGTTCTTCAAATATTTTTATAGTTTGCTTATAATTTTTAGCTAAGAAAGATTAGGGTTTATTGCTGCATACTTGTGTATAGGATATACTTATCTTTCAATAACATATGTGGTTCTAAATAGGTTAAAGTAGAATCCTTCTGTCATAGACAGAGACACCTAGTGTCTGGAACTCAATGTTATAAAAATGTTTTACAAATTCTTTTTACTTGGTTCTTAGATGTTAACTTATTTACTATTCTTATGTTTAATTATTAAAATGTAATTTCTATGTTATATAAAGAATACTAATACTAAAATTATTTCTATAAATAATATTATTACTATTCTTTTACATAACTATATTTTAGTTTGTATCTGGAGTAAATAGACACAAACAATAATTACTACTTCTTTATAGTAGAAGTCATAAACAAACTAAAGTAAAATGTAGTTACAATTTTCATTCAAGTGAAAGAATCATCTTATTCAACTAAACACCCATCTGTGCTAGAGCACTTCTTGAGTCAGGCGTGGAAAAATACAGTATGGTAATTCTAATTCTATCTATTTCTCATTCTGCATATTCATTACTATTTAGAATATAAACTGCAATTTACCAAGTCTAACATTACACAATTACTTCTTTCTTCACAAACGCTAATTAAATACTAACATGCTTGTATTTAAAAAATAGTAAACATTTTACTAAGAATGGTAAAGAAAGATAACATAAAGACAAATAGAACTTGTCAATGATAAGATGACAACAGCTTAAGGAGGTTGTTCCTCCTAGTCAATCTCCTGGAGAGCACTTAGACAACGCTTCCTTAGGACCCCCGAGCTTGCTCCTGGTCTTCTTGGCAGAGAACTGGGTGGAGAATATAAATTTAAGACCTCTGTCACCTGACTGGTCCAATTACCTCAGTAATTAAAATCTTCTCTCAGCAGAAGAACTTCATCCTAACAGCCACAATAAGTTCTATCTCAGCAGTTAACCCCTCAAACTCACTTCAATAATCCCCTCCATTGAATTTATCTTGAGTAAATTCATTCACCCTAAATAATCACCTCTAGAATGAGCAGCCTCAGCTCTCTTCAATGGAAAATTTTATAGAGATGCCTAGGTCTTCTGGGTCAGTTTTCATTTAATGAGCCTCCTACTCTGATTCCACTTTCTTGGGGAATCATGACCACAAATATAGGGAAGTTTCCACCTGCAACAGTTGGAAGTAGTTTGAGGATGTTGCCACTTGTCAGTGTACTCTCCACCCAGTCTCCTCCACCAATTGACTAGTAAACACTCTTTTAACAGCTTCCCTAAGCTGTTGTCTCATCATTTATTTATTTGTAAATAAAATATTCTGAATTACATTAATTATTCTTGACCCCACTGGGTCATCAATTACAAACTTATCATAAAATATAACACAATGTTTCTCAAATAACATTAAATTGTTTTTGAAAATTGGGGCATGTGACAAGTGCACAGTCTCAATGTTTCCCTGGTAGAGATGGAAGGCATCAAGAAAGTTTCTGTGAGATATGGACGAATGTTGTATTGGCTAGAATAGTTGCATGATCAAATATTTATGCATAAGAATTTGCCATTATGAATATGCCTTATGAAATGTTTCTAACCATACAAATGCATTTGACTTGTAGAAAAGATCGCATACATAATCACCTACAAGAAAAGAAGGATGAGACTTGTTCTGAAAAACAAGTGACAACAGATAAAGAAGAAGATGACGATACTTTCAAAGAATTCAAGAGGCCTCAGACACAGTGCAGTTATGTGACACTGTTGAGTGACATCATTGATGCAGATCCTTCCAGTTATGAAAGAAAGGGAAGGAGAGTACTAGTTCAAGAAGAATGATGTCTAGGATGCAACATCGAGACTTGAAGGGAAGTTCATAGTATCTTCCATGTGGATCTACAAAGATCCAGCATGCAGTAGATGGAAACATCATACAAGGCAGGATTCATAGCATGAGGCTTCTAATGGAAAGAAGGCATAGACTACGAAGAGACATTTGCAGCCACTGGAAGTGAAGTCACATGACTGGCAGAATCATGTGTACAAATAAAAGAAGGCCTTGTACGAGCTTAGAAGAAATCCATGGGATAAAACATACATGAGGATCTTGATGAAGATCTTAACCTTTGCTACAAGGTTGAAGATGAAAGCCTATAGAGGATGACAAGCTCACAGATGGGTGCGAGAAGAACGTTTTCAAGATAGAGGATCTTGGTATCCATTGACCCTAGATGGATACCTAGAATATTAGTAGAAGAGGAAGCTACTTGTCACTCTAGTACAGGATGTTTCAATGCATAGAGTATGAAAGACAGAGGGAGAATGATGCTTCGCTTCAGAGGAAGTGACTGCAAAAGATCCTGAGGTTCGACATGGTACGACAGGATGGATAGCTTACTGACGACTCTAGGATTTAATGAGAGTAAAGTGGATTCCAAACTTTTCTTCAAGGTTGAAGGTAGAATACCAGTGAAGCTCTTGTTATATGTCAATGACTTGTTTCTGACAGAAAATAGGAACTCATTAAGGTTGAAAAGCATGCAGTGAGGTACCTGAAGGGTACAGTTAAGTATGGGCTCAAGTATGATACGAATAAGAAGATTAACCTAGAGGGTTATGTGGATTCGTATTGGGCAGGCAGTTCCATTGATAGGAAGAGAACTTTGAGGTGCTACTTCAGTATGAGATCAGGTGTGATCTCTTGGTTTAGCAGGAAGGATTCGTGTATGGCACTGAGTACAACCGAGGAAAAATATGTTGCCACTTGCTATTTGGGAGGTAGTATGTTTCTTTTGAAAACTACTATTTGATTTGGTTGATCTGACTTGCATTTTTGTATGATGCAGAGGGGGGGATTGAAGCTCTAGTATGTGATCCAGATCAATATCTCTCGAAAGAGGGAGTTCTAGTATATCCAGTGAGACAGGTTGTCTGAGCATAAATCCTGGTGAAGCTCATAGGTTGCTCAGACGTAAACGGTCATGTAGGTTGTCCTCTGATGTAATAGGTCCTGGCAAAGCTCATAGGTTATCCTTGGACATAATCATCCCCGATGTGATTCTATTCTAGAAATGGCCAGAGTGAATTTTGAGTACTTCAGGGAGAATCTTGGTGTTCTCCAGATCGAGGTTCCTTCCAAAAGGAAGTGATGAGTCCATGAGTCATTCTGACATGGTGAGAGGATTGGTTCCTTCCATGGTCAGATTATAATGAACATAAAATAAGATAACAATTAAATAATTAAGTTAACTAAATTAGTTTATGAAATGAGATGTCTCCTCATTTCAAATGTCCAATCCATATTTAAGGTAGGGCCACCATTGTAACATATCATCTCTTATCTTATCATTAATGTATACTTGCCTTATGGCTTATCTGATTTACCAAGTCTTTTGGTGAATTCATTGTGTGAGTGAATAATTATTCGGTTCATTTGGTATCAGATCCAGCCCTTTCTCAGGCTTGTGCTCATTTTGGCTTTTAGCCAAAATTTTAGATTTTATCTGAGTAAATTCAGAGTTCCTCCGTACACTTGGTCTTTGACCAGTCTTGGCTTCTAGCCATTTTCAGATTTCAAATTGACAAAAAAATAAATAAAAGAAAGTAAAAAGAAAAAAGAAAAAGGAAAGAGAGTAAAACAAAAAGTGAAAAAAAGTAAAAACTAAAAAACTAAAAGAACGAGGAAAAACAAAAAAAAAAGGAAAGAAAAAAAATGTTAAAAAAAGAAAAGATAAAAGTAAAAGGAAAAAAAAAAAGGGTAAAAGTGAAACCACACCTTGTTTCTTAAAGTGGGTTTGAATATAAAAGTGTATAATAAATACTACTAAAATAAAGTGAGATTTGACCTTAGTTGGGGAAGTTAACACTTATTCCTCCCAACCACCCAATCTACTAGAATTTTACAAAACTTAAGGGAAACAAAAAATCTAAAAGTACATAATAATTGCTACTAAGAAGCAAGTAAGATTTGAACTTAGGTGGGGAAGGTAACAATCATTCCTCCCAACCACCCAATCTACAAGAAGTATTTATCAACCTTCAAAAAAAGAAAAAGAAAAATATTATTATTATTATTACTTAATAATTGTATGAAGTACAATTATTAAATTACAAGAGCAAAGCAAAACAAAACAAAAAACAAATTTTAATAAAAGTCAAATATTATATATAATAATAAAATATTATTATTATATTATAATATTTATTTTTAAAAACATTAAAAAAAAACTATATACAAATATTATATAGTTTATATAAAAAACAATAATAATATTAATTAAATAATTAATATTTATTATTAAAAAAAAGGACAGTATCAAAAAAAGAAAAGGAAGATCTTCTATCATCGAAGACACGAAAGAAAAGAAGAAAAGAAGTCAAGACTTTATATCGTCAAAGAAACAAAATCCAAGTAAGACTCGTCAAGAAATCGATAGCCATCTATCATTAAAAAATTTAGAGACCATGGAATTTGGTTTGCGACCACAAATAGAGAAATTAGAAGCCAAGTTAAAGCATTATCGAAGAGACAATGAAGAATTACGAGACACAAATACGAACTCAGAAGTAATAATTAAAATACATGAGATGCAAAAAGAGCTCAAGGAACAAAAAATTTCCAACCAGAAAAATCATATAGAAAAATTGTCTGCCCAATTTGAGAAATTAAAATACGAAAACGATTTTAGTCAGAGATTGAAAAATCAATATATAAAGAAAGAAATAAATAATTACGAAGTGGAAATAAAACGTTTCAACAAAATCGTTAGCAACAAGGATGAAGAACTAACGCAAATACGACATAAATTAGAAAATCAAGAATCAGTGATCGACCAGTATCGACAAGAGATAAAAGTTCTTCAACAACAAAATGACGACTCTAAAAAGACTCTTAATTTGAAGATTGCAAAAAGTAATAAAACACTATCCAACAATTCCAAAGAAATGTTTAGATTAAGGAATCATAACAAAACACCAGTCACGAAAATTAAGAAGTTGAAAAATAGTCGAAAGATAGAACAATCTACGGAAGACATTGAAGGGAAACCTCTACACAAGCAGGAAGAAAATAGTTGCATCAGAAGTCATAACAAATATCTTAAGGAACAACTTAATAAGTTTGAATATGACAGAAAAACGCAAGTAGAAGTGATTAAGAAGTTTCAAAATGATTACGTGCAGTTGGAAAACAAGTTGGAAAAGATACAGAAGGAAACTTTAAAACCTCAAGGGATGAAAATACAACTTCCAACTAAGATCAATGCTCACATGAAAACACTCATAAAATAAAATGACATCGTGAAAAGTCCTTATCGACACCCCAACCATAAAAACTGATATCCTAAAAAGTGGGAACTATCGAAAGCTAATGGTACCAATGTGACCAAAGCTCCTAACGATATATCAGTATGTAATGCCAACAATCCACAACAAATCAATTTGGGATGGATTGATTCATCCACATATCGTAATTTATGCTCCACTCTTATCAGTTCATATCGACATGTTTCATCAGCTACGACACTACAAAAAAAAAGAGGCAGAAACATTCTGAAGGCTTTGAAGACAAATCCTTTCTAAGAGAGTGGCAATGTAAAGAACATAAAATAAGATAATAATTAAATAATTAAGTTAACTAAGTTAGGTCATGAAATGAGGCGTCTCCTCATTTCAAATTCCCAAGCCATATTTAAGGTAGGGCCACCATTGTAACATATCATCTATTATCTTATCATTAATATATACTTGCCTTATGGCTTATCTGATTTACCAAGACTTTTGGTGAATTCATTGTGTGAGCGAATAATTATTTGGCTCACAGATATAAGGGCTGAGCCATTCTGTCATGGTGAGAGGATTGGTTCCTTCCATGGTCAGATGTGAGTCCTGAGCCATTCTAAGGTGACTGTGAGATGTGTTCTCACATGATCAGATATAAGCGTTGAATGCCATTCTCTGAATGGAGGCACTCGGTCAGTTACCAAGAATTTCAAACTGGGGCTGAAGCTCGGCTTAAGTGCTGAGATTCCATTCCCTAGGAGAATGGAGGAACCTGTTCAGTTACAAGGAATTTCAGTTTGGGACTGAAGCTCATCTTAATTGTTGATATGCCATTCTCTGGGAGAATGGAGGCACCTGGTCAGTTACTAGGAATTTCAGTCTAGGACTGAAGCTCAGCTTAAGTGCTGAGATGCCATTCTCTAGGATAATGGAGGCACCTAGTTAGTTACAAGGAATTTCAATCTAGGACTAAAGCTCAGCTTAAGTGTTGAGATGCCATTCTCTGGGACAATGGGGGCACCTGGTCAGTTACCAGGAATTTCAGTCTGGGACTGAAGCTCAGCTTAAGTACTGAGATGTCATTTTCTAGGAGAATGGAGGCACCTGGTTAGTTACCAGGAATTTTAGTCTGGTACTGAAGCTCAGCTTAAGTGCTAAGATGCCATTCTCTAGGAGAATGGAGGCACCTAGTCAGTTACCAGGATTTTTAGTCTGGGACTGAGAGCCATTGTGATGTGACAGCAGGATATGTTCATTCCACACGATCAGATATAAGTGCAGAGCCTTTCTGACATGATGTGTGATGAGTTTCCTATCATGGTTAGATGTAAGTGTAGAGCCTTTCTGATATGGTGTGCGATGAGTTTCCTACCATGGTTAGATGTGAGTGTTGAGCCCTTCTCACATGGTTTGCGATGAGTTTCTGACCATGGTCATATGTGAGTGCTGGGCAGGCCTTTCTAACATGGTTGTGATGTGTTTCCGACCTTGGTCAGATATAAGCACTAAAGAAGATGAAGACCTACATGGAGGCTAGGCCTACAACCAGCATGACAAAGGGATGGCTCTGTAGAACTTCCTATGACGAGAATAATGAAGAGATAGCACCATTTTATTGAGATAGCAGAAGCAGTGATGATGATGATGATCCAGTTTCGATGATGATCCAATGATGATGATCCAGTGATGATCCAAACTTGATGAATATGACTTGACGATGAAGATGACTTGAAGATGAAGATGACTTGAAGATGAAGATGACTTGATGATGATCCAGATGATGAGAAGAAGACTTGTGCTAATAAATTGTGTCAAGAGAATACCTTCCTAGTTAAGAGGGAGTGTTGATGTATTTGTAACTTCAAAATGTATTCACTTGTATATCTTATGTATTGTACCCCGATGTTTATTCCAGGAAGTATCTATAATGTAATTGAGTCATGTCATGCCCTGATGTTTCGATTGAGAGATTCAATAATGTAAACAAGTCATGTAAATTCATTGAGGTTAACCCTCAATTATAATTCAGGGCAATAGTCCCCACAATTGTCTCAAGGTTAACCCTCCTTGTTGACCGAAGGGAAAAGTCCCCACAGTTGTGGGGCACTAGGGTTATTAGACTCTCGACCCTAGTAAGTAATTGTTAAGTGGGGCCAACATGTTGAAGTGGGCATTAAGTGAATGAAAGAATATAAATAGAGAGTGAGCCTCTCTATTTATCACACACACACTCACTCACTAGGGTGCATGAGTGAGAGAGAGAGAACAAGCTATTCGAGATCATCTTTATGTTTTCAGGTTTTACTGTTGCCACTGGTGCTCATTCTATCTTTGAGGAAGTTGTGGGGTTTTCTCCTTTATGGTTTCCCCAAGGAAAATTCTTTGTGTCTCTTGTCTCTTATGTTTATTGTTGTGCATGCTATTCTCTCATATAAGATCCTAAGATCATATTGCTTAAATGATAAAAATACAACATAATGCAGCCAAGAAAGAGGGTGATGAGGAGCTGAGAAGAGCATGGAAATAGCACAATGATGATTGTAGGGTGATGCATCAAAATATCGACTTAATGGCTTCCCGTATGGGGATCCAATTCTACCATCCGGGTATGCAACAAGCGGAGGTCTGGGGTTCAAGAAGGAAGGTGTACCATAAAGGAATTGCACAGGCAGGGTACACATCCCTGCAGGTGCCATAGGGGATGAATCTTACTGAAAGGACCAAGCAAATTGGTACCGAACAAACCATCCTGGGGGACCTCTCCAAGAATATGGTTTGATGTCTTAGTCAAGGGATCTATGTTTTGTCTGGATCCTTCTATAAGTAGGTTTTGTAGCATTAGTTTTTTGGAAGATAGATGAGTAAGTGGTATTCTTTTATGGGTATCTACTCAGAACAATATGGTTTTTGGGGAAGACTGTTAATTTTTGGGAAAGTTTGCTAAGATGGCTAAGGTTGGGGATGATGAAACTTTGCTATCTTGAGCGATATGTATCTATGCGATTTTGCAGTAAAATAATCTTTTATTTACAAAAAAAGAAAACATGAAATTATATACTTTGTAGAACATATTTCATAATCTTAGTGTTTTTTATGCTTGTATTTTTTCATTGAAAATGGTTGAGAAACATTAGGGAAAAAAATTCTACAACAAGCACGAGAGAATAACACCTCATGCTTCCCTCATATTAAGTGATATAATTTGAATATTATGTTGGTTAAATGATTTATATTGGTTAATTTGTGTGATCCGGAAAGAAAAATTGGTTAATTTGTGTGATGCAGTGATTTTTTTTAACTT
This sequence comes from Pseudotsuga menziesii, assembly GCA_001517045.1. Taxonomy (NCBI): domain Eukaryota; kingdom Viridiplantae; phylum Streptophyta; class Pinopsida; order Pinales; family Pinaceae; genus Pseudotsuga; species Pseudotsuga menziesii. The sequence continues at coordinate 121,369 of LPNX010016479.1, read as the reverse complement.
ATGAAGATTGTTCACAGTATGGGTGGAAAAGAATGTAAAAGGTTTATGAAAAATGTCACAAATAGGGGAATGGACCAAAAGGTGATAAACATGGATTTTTATTTTTGGATTTTATTAATAATATAGTCATTAGCAATAATAGTTGATAGGCTTCAAACCTTTGATTATGAATGTGTTGAATATTGTGCATGAAACCCCATTGAGGGAACAAAAGTCCCACTTAATATTTATTTTATACAAAGGATGTAAATGATGATGAATTGGGCCTTAGTTCATTTAGAGTGTGTGATGGAATCCAAGGAAATGGGGAAAATATTTCATTAAACTACTAGACACATAATGAAAATAACATATACATGTTCTTTTAACTTATGATACAATAAACAATCTAATGAATCAAGGAACTAGGTTATGTTTAAACTACAACAAGCCTTTCTGGAGCAATGGGAAATGAGACTTATGAGATTTGCAATAGAAAAATCATACAATAACAAAAATAATAATTTAGAGAGTATCATTGTGAAACATGTTTTTCTATAATATGTTTATAAGTCTAGTCTAAAAAATTACTAAATTAATATTTTTTTCTATATTTACCTCATATAAATATTAATCGATTTTTATTGTTCCTTTTAGGTTTCAGGAAGATTAAGAAAATTAAAGGCACTGAACAAGATGATATTTGAAACAAGCGAGTAGGGATGTCCATAAAGGTGTACAATAAAGTGGTAAAAAAGTTAAGAAAAATTGAATCACAAGAGGGGTTGTCCCAATAATAACATGCATAAATGTATGCAATCACTGGTTTTTTTAATATGTGTAATCAATGAGTTTATCACATGAAATACTCATTTTCAAATGTTTTATTGTTGAATAGAATAAAATAAAATGGAACACAATCATCACATAGGATGGAACAACAAAGTAAACATGGTTTTGCTACAAAATTTGTGAGGAGGATTTACCTTTTCCTTAATATTTCATATTTGTTGTGCTTTTATATTTTAATTAATTTACAAATGTCGAAGGATGTTTTCTAGATGGTTCTCATATAAAAAGAAGAACGATCCAACATTTGATCCAACGCTTGATTGCCACTGGATTGAGTGTAGATTGTCAACATATGTTGGAAAAAATGGTTAATTGAACAATATATAAGTATTTATGTCATTTTAAATGATTCCCTATTTATAGATATTGGAATAACAATAGACTTATAATTATGCCTAAAATGACATAAATGACTTATAATTATGCCTAAAATGTCATGGTAAATAAAACTACCAAGAAGCAAAGCATGGAGTGGAGCGAACCAATATATATGTTGTGAGATGACAATAAACAATTCTTTGCACATATCTCTATTGTTTACCAGTATAGACCCATATAACTCTGGTTCTACAAAGCACTGAGAGGGATCAAATATAATCTGTAGACCTTTCACCACTAAACTACAACATACATCCCTCTCACCACTATGCTACAACACATTGATGCATGCATTCTTATTTTTTATTTTTATTTTTATTTTTATGGGACATACAAAGACTTTGCCCCACTCAGGCTCCACTATGTCCTCTCACCAATATGCTACAACACACACAGGTATTGCTTTAAAAATTGCATATATGCATAAATAGGCAATTTTTGGGAATGATCTTGGAACATCAAAGTATAATATAAGTCCATGGGGTCCAAGGAATCTGTAGAGGGACATGGAAGGCCATAAATGTGTGATCTACCTGGTGCGATGAAATCAGCTATAACAATGTCGAATACTTGTCGAAGTTGTTTGATATGTTCTTCCCATGATCAACTAAAAATCAAGATATCATCGAGATAGAAAATGATGCATTTACCGATGAAAGGTCGTAGAAGGTCATCCATATATCTCATGATGGTTCCAGGTGCATTGGTTAAACCAAAAGGCATGAGTAACCATTCAAATAATCCTTCCTTGATCTTGAAAGTTCTTTTGCATATGTCATTGGACTCGATTGAAATCTAGTGATATCCCAAATTAAGGTCTAGTTTCGTAAAGAACTTAGCACCTTTCAGATTGTGGATGAGTTCATCAATCCATGGAAGAGGGTATTTGTTCTTCACTGAAATTTTGTTGAGAGCCTGATAGTCGATACACATGCACCAACTCTTGTCTTTATTTGTAACTAATACGACTAGACTTCCACAAGGACGGGAGTTGGGGCGAATATGATCCTTGTCGATCAAATCCTAGATTTGCCTACGAATCTCTTCATTTTTTAGAATGGATCTTCTGTAAAAAGATGCATCAAGTAATGAAGAACCTGAAACAAGTTCAATGGAGTGTTTTACCTCAAAATAAAGGGGTACTTTGTTGGGTGCTTAAAATATGTTCTAGTATTCTTCAAGAATGTTGTCGATCTGTTGTTGTTGTCGAGAGCTGCGCTGGTCGGTGAGTCGACTCATTGTTGCAGTCTTCCTAGAATGTTGAGGATTTATCATGATTAATGCAAAATTTTGAGCATGATTGATAAGATTCTTTGTTTGTTTGGAAGATATCGTAACAACTGTTGATGTGGGTTGTCGCTCTGGTATTCCGTACTATTGATTCTAGATTTTGACAATCACCTTCTGAGGTCATGACCGATACGTACCATGTCGATCCCATAGGTAAGGTTTCCTGAATAAGGCATTCGCTATAGAAAGCAGTGCCATGTCACAGAGTACTTCATCTTCAAAAGGAACAAGCGCTCCTTGTCGTGTGATCCTTAGTTCCTGCCCATCTTTCATCCAATCGATATTGTATGGCTGAGGACGTGGAGTGGTGACAAGACCATAATTTCTTCACAAGCTCTTCAGAAATGAAGTTCTTTTGGCTACCATTATCCACAATCAAATGTAATGGATTTTTCCAAACCCATATCTATGTATGGAACAAGGGCTCTCATTCCTCCTCATCGACAATGGTCGAGGCTGCCAAAGTGGTGGATGTCGAAGCCAGGAGCATTGATGCATCTGGATCAGATTCTACCAGGGTTCTGTCGAACAAGTCAGATCTTAACAATTTTTCCAAAAAATTCTTTCAATATTTGCATTCTGACATATCATGCCATGTTGAACTGTGATAATCATACCATTTACTGGTAGGAGCTTGTTTGTTGCAATCCCTCTTATCTTTCTGAAATTTCTTCCTCTGATGATCAAGATTTGGCAGATTCGGGTGAGAAGGGTTCTTGAAATTGTTAGAGTCGGCTGGTGACTTCTTGTCGGGTGTTCAACCTGTTGGATTGTTCGCGAAATGTCCTTTTCCTTTCTGTTTAGCTTCAAGTTTGATGGAATAATGAAATGCATTCGCAAGTGCATTGACAATAAAAAACTCCATCTCTTATTGAATGTATGGGGGTAAACCGCTGACGTACTTCAAAACAAGTAATTTCTCTTATTCTTAGATGCTAAGTCTAGCCATGAGTCGATAAAACTCATCGGTGTAACTTTGTATAGACTAGTCTTTCCATTTCCTTAGTTGTTGCCATTTCTTATACTGTTGTTCAATATACTTAAGCAGGTAGAACTCCTTTCAAACATATTCAAAAAATTTTACCAATGTGTCTGTGGGGTCCTCTTCTTTTTCCATCTTTGTCAATAGATTCTCCCACCACCAGTGTACAGAGGTTGAAATTTTTAAGGATGCAATGGTGATCTTTTCCGCTTCAGAGAGCTAATTCATTGCATAGTAAGATTGCAGTTGTTGTATCCAATTTTCGATGGATTCTGTGTCAATATTTCCTTCAAGGTTTGGTATGTGCAGATTCATTTTCACTTTGACGAGGCTGATTTTATCGGAGTGAGGTCGTGTTGAGGATTCCACAAAGTTCGAAGTGACTCTCATGAGAATCTCGCTGAATTGGGTGAACATTTCAGTTCACTATAGAGCTAGTGCTTTTTCTATGAGTTGTTTTGTCTCATCAGTTGCATGTCTATTGTCTTCTTCTTCGACCATCTTTTATGAAGTCAAAATAAGTGTCTTATTGTGTTGCTGAGTTTGTGAGCGTGTTTGAACATGCATAAGTTAAATAACTTCGATAGAAGTGATTATGTAACTTAAGCTCTGGAAAAGATCTTGCTCAGATACCAATAATCCAGGCCGTGTCTAGGTGCATGCTGGGGACAATAGTCGACTGAATGAGTCGAGTTATGTTATGGCGGAAGCATATAAGAAGAAACATGAAAGCAAGAAACACACTAGGTCGACAAGAAATATGCGCACATACAATATGAAATAATTCGAACCAATTTATTACTTCTGCTACATGAAATATGGAGAATTAGATGATGTATAATACATTAGTGTACATGCTTATATAAGATGTTGAGACGCTTGGGTGACTAGCTGTTACGTTCAGTTACAAAAGAAGTTATAATGGTTCATAAGTTCAACCATCGTAGAGCATGTCGGTATGTTGTTTGTCGAGGAAGACCTGTCGAAGTGAACCTGTCAAATGAACATGTCGAGGTGGACCTATCGAAGGAGAACTTGTTGAGTGAACATGTCAAGGCGGACCTGTGGGCTTCTAGTTGGATCACAAAGTGCATTTCCTGCTTTTGTCATGCTTTTCTAAGCAGAAAGCTTCTTTATGTTTCTTTTCGCATGCACCAAGGGCACTTGGATGATATTCAAAAGTTTATGAGTTGTTTTCTTAACACTTTCCATTATTTTCTCCTAACAATCCACCTCTAGATTGATTATGGTCACTCATGAGGGAATAAGTCACACTTAGACCCTTTGTGACCTTTAGCTAGTATTTGGGATCAATACTAACCATATAGGGGGGGGTTTACCTATTCTAATCCTGCCACATGTGACGAATTTGAATTGCCTCATTGGAATTCAATTTTATTCATTGAATATGTATTCTATATCTACTCATATTCATGATTAATAGATGTATGGAAAATTCTCCAATTGTTCCAAATTTCTTGTGTTATTCAAATAATTTTCTTCTCTATTTTTCTTGAACATCTCTGTGAGGATTATTATTGTCTCAAGATATTACTGTTAAATCTCACATGGTGTCACATCCCCACCCCTCTACCAGGAAGAGAACGCAACTATAATGCTATCAAATCTGGGAAATCTAAGCCCCAAAACATAATATAAAATGCATTGAACTTAAAAACATACACAGATGTGTAAAACATGCAATATATAGCATAATCAATTGCATTTCATTCAAGCATTCAACATGTTCATATTAATTCGTAAACAAATACAGTTGTAGAGATAAAATACACAAGAATACTTATCTTAAAAGAAGCTTGTCCCGCAACCAGATATGTCGCTAGAATGTTCCACCCAACCATAGGCCAATGTGCTCGTCAATATCTCAGCACCACTGCCACCCTCAACCTGGGCATGATTCCCACAAGGAATAAGGGAACACTAGCAGGCTCACACATAGCTAAATATGTATCAAAATTTAGCCAAGCCAAAATTGCATTTGGGTTTATCAGGCTGCTAAGGAGGTGGAAATATTGAACTACTAAGCTAGTGAGCTCAACCACATAGCTATGGACACCTGCACCAGATTTGGCTTGGCTTCTAAAAATTCTACACACCCAACACAAGGAATCATCCCCTTCTCTGCTACACAGTCCCTCAGGCTATGCCTTCCATTCCAATGTTATTCAGGGTGTGCAAAGAAGAAAACCAACCCCTCTAGACCTATCTGTGAGATTCCTTCCTACACTAGGATTATCAAGCTAGTTCAGACCCAATTCCACTCTAAACCAGTTCAGACCAAGGAAAACGATGCACACACAGCAAGATACAAAATTCTAGGTGGAGGAAAAATGTTTTGAAACCAAAAACGAATTGGTAGAATGGGGAAAAACAATCTATAATGAGAAATCTGAATTCAACAATGATTATGGGCATTGCATGAGCCAAATCGACTGCTACAAACCCCAAAATCATAATTCTTTGCTGGCCATTCACTCCACATCACCAAAACGGATTTCCTGGGCATGCACAATGAGGAAAATGGCAACAATTCATGAATGAAATATCCCAACACTGAGCATTACCAAAACAACTTCCCAGCCATGGGGAAGACTGAAGAAAAATGCTGCCCACATGAAGGGAAAAACACACAGCAGAAAAAAACACAAGGGACAAAGAGCTCTCCAAGCTTCCAACTACGTGAGGAATGGAGGACATGGGTGAACAACAACATGTACATGAATTTTTTGGGGTTAACTTTCCCCAAAATTCAAAATCATGTTTCCCAAAAATTGATGGCTTGTCCAATTCGAATTTGGACTGCCATACTCTTCCCATCCCCATGCAATAAATACCTCAACCAATTTCTTGCAGAAATAAATGATTGGGTGAGTAAGAAAAGAAAGGTGGTGGACAACTTGATGGGTTTTCCCCTTGACATTTGGATTTTCCCCATTGGCTCAAGGTTTGAATACCCCCCCCCCCCTTATCCTTAGGAAATCATGCCCCATCTCTTTTAATGTTGCATTGACATAGCTGGTTGTGGGTATTTTAATTAAATTGCATATTTACATGATGTCCAAAATTATAATGTGCATGGCTAGCACGAAATACCATCAACATCGATTTTAATTGCCGAAACATAAAATGATTAATCGATGGTGGGGATTTTTCCTATAGCTCCACCCCATGATTAATTACAATATATACATCATATACATTTTTAATGCAAACGGGGTCAAAACCAGGGTGTTACACATGGTATCAGATCACATTAGGCATTCAATCTTTCTCAGATACTTCCATTGAAGCACCAAAATCAGTGTGGTTTCCACATAAATCCTGGGGAAAATTCCTTGAAACCATTGGTTTTATCCTTTGGATTCTGCCCAGGTGTGATGCACTCTCGAATGCGCTTAGTTTTAAAGTAGAATTTGATTGAGATTATAATATTTTCTTTCCAATTTTTTGTGTTTGCAGGTTACATATTATCTCACGTGTAGCACAACTTTCAATCATGGATCTATCTTCATTTGTGACTTTGAATTCCTTCAACTATCATGAATGTAAAGCCAATATTGAGATTCTATTATGCAATAGAGGTCTCTATAGAGTTACTATGGATTTAGAGAATCATCCAAATGTTGTTGTTGAGAGGGAAAAGTGGCCCTAACAAAATGAATGAAGCCTATGGCATGCTTTGTCTCTCTCTTATTTCTCTTGAAATTCTATTTCATATTGATGGTTTGACTACCCCAAATCAAGTGTGGACCAAGCTTTAGTCCCTCTTTGGAAAGAAACATGACCTCGGAGGACATCAATTGAAGAATGAGTTGATCTCATTGAGTCCAAGCAGTTTCAAGAACATTGAAGGGTTCACCAAATTCAAGTCACTATTTATTCTGTTCAAGCAGTGTAGGATTGAGAGGAAAGAGGAACAGTTGATCATTTCCATCCTCTCAAAACTGGGTCCAAAATACTCAGTTTTTGTGTCAACTTTTCATACCACTAAGCTAACCGTTTTAAATTGGAAAATTCATTCCTTAAGTGCATTCATTGATTCACTCACCAAAGAGATAAATTAGTTCAAATGGGGTATGTTAAAACCTACAAATACCATGAACTTGCATATCATAAGTAAGAATGCAATGTCCAAATGGAATAAAAGAATGAAGGAGAAGAAGCCAAAGTTAGATGCTGAAAATGAAGGTTCCAATTCTACTGATGAAGGTTCAAATTCCAAGCAGCAAAAGAAGAAGAAAGGGTGCTCCAAGTGTACTTATTCCAACAAAGGCTATCATTCTAAAAAACATTGTTTTAATAAGAAAATGGACATCATGACTTAGTTTCTCAAGAGGCAAAACATTGATGTTCTTGATTCTACAAGAAAGAAAGAGTTGGAGAAGCCTACTGACCTCAAGGAGCAATGTCATGATGCACACCATCAAGGTAATTAGTGTTGGAGCTTTGGGTTATAGAATTAAAACCCTTGATCATGTCTATAATTTAGATACACATTCTAATATGTCTGAAACAAAAATATATTTCCTTCTTTGGAGAATTCACCTATTGGTTCACCAGAGCAAACCTCCAATACTTGTGTGTTTCCACTAGTTTATGACTTGCCTCCATCCAAATCCTTCCAACTCCATTCAAATGATTATGATTTGGAAGTCAATATGTCAGATGATATGCAAGTTATGAAACTATACACACCATTATCCCAGCCATTCGGATGCACATAATACTATACAAACCACAAGTTCACTAGTTGATTCCACCTTGGATTCCTATACAGTGTCACTTGTTTTTATTGGTTTCAAATATTGCATAAATTTCATTGGTTGGCTGGGCATGTCATTGGTTATATTTTGGATTTTTTCCTACACATTTGGATATGATATTACCATTACCGGTTCGAATCTAAGGTACTTATACTCACCATTTTCCCTCAACTATCAATGTGTTCCAGTTGCACACTCTGTTCCTACTGTGACCCTACCATATTTTGGAGCCACTATACCTTGGTTGTTTTCAGCTGCATATGACTCCTATTCTAGTATTTCACAGCCTCATGAGCTCTTTTTCAAACTTAGAAAGGTGCTACATCAGTTTGGAAGGAAAGTTTAAGGTTTGCATCACCATTATGCAGCTATACAAGAAGTTGATCATGTTGAGTTTTGTGATGCATTTTGGATAAGAGAGTGAAAATATCTCTTGCCCATCTCTGATTTTGTATTCATATCTGATAATGTATGTCGTTCCATCAAATTATTCTCCTCTATAAATAGAAATTGATTTTTAATGGGCTTCTATACCTGTTTCTTTTCTACACTACATTGAAAATTTGATACTTGATCAAAGAATCTACAACAATATTACCAAGTCTCTCATCATGAAGTAGTTCATTCATCTAATTCAAGTGAATTCGAATACAAAGTGAATACATTTCTTATGGGAAAGAGGTTGTTATTCCGATGGAGTACATTATTATGATTCTGCGCATTGCAGAAACGATGGGCATGGATGATGAAACAACGCTTGAGGAGCACGTGAAGCAGCTGATATAGCTTGATGAGGATCACTTCATTGCAGGTTTCCATCATCCCGTTGAGAAGGATCAATAGAAATCTTGGCATGATCGCCACATAAAGAACAAACAGTTTCAACAAGGAGATTTGGTGCTGCTATACGACAACAAGTTCATGAAGCATCCAGGTAAGTTGCAGACGCATTGGTTAGGTCAATATTTTGTTAATTCCATTACTTCTGGAGGTGCAATTCAACTACAACAATTAGATGGAGTGATGCTACCGAAACTAGTGAACGGTAGCAGGCTGAATCCCTATAGGACGGGCCCAGAACCACGCAGTGCTTGAGGCATTGCGCACTAATATATATATATATATATATATATATATATATATATATATAGGATGATGGGTGGACGGATGACGCACCAGGAGGAAGTGGTTGTGCAATAGTAGAAGTCATTAGTGTAGTTATAAGGTCATGTTCCGAAAGCTGCAGGGTCACGACATCGTCAAATATGCAATAAATGAAGACAATTAAAGCAGTTAATTGGTGATGCTCATTGAAGCGACATGCATTTATGGTCGATCCGACCATTGGATTGACATAATCGCTAGTGGATTCAGGTCATTAATGATTGATTGATTTGGTCATGATGATCATGTTTGATTTGGTAATTATGAGGAGGTATCAACATGATGTTATATGAAGGTGCTCGATGAGGGTTGGAAGCACCATTGTGTTAAGTTGAAGTTGCACAGTTGTAGAGTTGAGCCAAGCATAGAGTGACTCAGTGAATCAGAGTGAATTGAGGGAGTTTCCAAGAGTAGAGAGGGTGTGTGGAAGAAGTCACCAGCATTCCAGTCAGATCATCACCAGTGCCAAGGGGGAAGAGAAAGGCACAGAAGCCGAGCTCTCCAGTGCTGCAGAAGAAACAGACCAGAACGTCCATCTGGGTGTAGGAAGAAGTAACTGCATGACAGGGCCATCAATCTCCAATGATTTAGAATCCACGGCTCGAACAAGGGTTTCCACCAAGGACATCCCTAGGTACATACCTCCCACTCGACCTGATGTGCAACCTCGGCGACTCACTAAGAACCAAAATTATCAACCGAGGATGTCGTTGTTTCCAAAGGGAATGGTATCCAACAAAGATATCGTGCATGCACTAGTCCGAATGAAGTACAATGACCATGACTTTCTCATGTTGGTGGACGTAGCAAATGAACCCTATGTGTCGTTTCCCACAGTTAGAGGCGAGACAATAGTGCATATCCCACAGGATTGGGCGAAGGGGTTAGATAAAGCTGGGTTGCTAGGGTTAATCAACATGCCCCACTTTGGGCGACTGAATGAGGAAAATGCCTATGTCAAGCAGATTTTGGCCTGCTTTCATGGTGGTACGTTATGTCTAGATACACCAGTCACAATCACGGTTGATTTAATCTCTGACATCATAGGGCTACCGAAGGATGGGCCAAACCCATCGCAATATTTCTGAGGAAGGGACATTGATAAGTGGATTTCTGTGAGGCTGAAGAAGAAATATGACTTGCATCGGGATGGGTGGGCTAACCACATTGATAGCATTAATGACCAGGTAGTGCATATTGGTGTACAGATTCTAGCAAGCAAGATCATAAGGAAGAATTTCCCCATCCAATGCACTTCAAGGGTGATTGTGTGTGTGGATCAATGTGCAGAGGGGGTACAAATGAACTGGTCACTCTTCCTTATGAACTAGTTGGTGGAGGATGCAGTGGAGGTCCAAGAAGGAGAACACACCTTTACATATAGTTGGTTGTTGATTTTAATTGCACTAGTGGCTTGGATGGAGCCCGTTGATTACCAAGGTATGGATGTTGAAGCAGTTAATGTGTGCAAGGGTGCACGATATCAAAATCTCTGGTGGGTTAAGGAAGATACAAGATAAGAGGATTGCGCTATTCAATTTTGGGTCTTTTGGGATGCACTATAGGTAGAAACTTCTAAAGTACCCCACCTACGATAGGAATCCATAGTAAAATACTAGAGGATCACTCTGTTCGGAATCGGGCCACACACCATTCATGTCCAGGCACGACACAACCCAAACAAGCAATGGTTGTCGATGCCTTAAAAATTATCCAATGAATAATTGTATGTGATGCTTAATGATTGGCCTACAGCATGGCAAGAACCAGTCAGCGCCGAAGAAGTATCGACAGGGCCACTAGGAAACACACCTGAAGATCCCATATGAAAAGATGACCAGCATGAATATGATGGAGAATCGTCGATAGAGACACCCACTGATCCAGAAGTTGAGTGCATACTCAAGGAAATATGAACAAAAAGGCACATGGATCAGGACACAAGTACTAGCACTGTATTAGCAATGGAAGCACAACTGAACTGGCTTGTCAAGGCTATTAATGATGCAACTGATGCGGCTGCAAAGGAAATGAAGAAATCGAAACAAGAAGGATTTGTCGAGGTAAGAACCAAATTGGATTCTGTATATGATATTGTTTCGAAAAGAGCACCAAAGACTGTGACTGTGCAGGAAATCGCGTCAATCGACACTGATCCCTAGGCTAGGAATGTTCAAATTCCCTCGACTGCGATTAACGATGAAACCGAGGACCTGGATACCTCACTGGAACAATTTCCGAGTATATCAGAAGATATCAAGTGTTGTCCATGCAGACGTTGGTACACATCCAACACGTTTCCAACCAGAAGTTGGCAGAAAGATAGAAGGACATCATCGATTCATTTCTACAATTGCAGGAGAAAGAAGAGGCGACGCACAAGGAAGTCGATGAATTGCAGAGCGCAAAGGAGAAACTGATGGAAGAAACAGTGAAGGAGATAAAAGCATTGAATAAAGTGCAAGAAGAGTTGAAGATGAAAACTGTAGAGGAGATCATAGAGCTGAATAAAGAAATGGATCGACTCATTGTTGAGAAGGCCCACCTTTTCGACAGTCGCGTGCAAGTAAAAGAGGCAATTGCGAATTCTTGTACGCACATCGGTGAAAACACCGCAACATTGGATGCAGTCGCGAAATCAAAACGGCTTGGGGAAATTATTGCGTAGTTGCAACAAGACAATAATATTTTGAATGCTTTGGTGTATCCAAACACACCACTAAGAAAAATTGTTGAACAGAAGGGTGTCATTGAAGAGATGACGACACAATTTGAAGAGATGGAACATGAGGCAACAAAGATCACTGAGGCGACGACCCAATTTTGGGGCAGCATTATCCAAGACAAACAGTTAGATAAACTGACAAAGCATTTGAAGTAAGCAGAGGGCCAGCTAGTGACAATGAAGACGACATTAAGAACAATGCCACCAATTGTTTAGATTACATGGTCCATAAAGTTAAAGGAGTTGCAACAACAAGTTGGAAAGTATCAGGAGCGATAGCGGAAGAGCAATGAACATATAAATGAGCTCCAAGAGATTGGAGCACAATTGTTGGTGAAAGCAGTCGCTGTACTACAGGCTATGCAGGAAGGCAATAAGGAGGTGACCGTGAAGTTTGTGGAGTACCCATTGAAGCAAGATTTTCTAGGAATTCAAGACATTGCTGAGAAAATTCAAGCACAAGTAAAGGAGATCACTCAGCAGTACGACAACTTCAAGTTGAAAATCAATGAGTACACCATGTCCAACTAATGTGTCTCGAGGGTGAGCCACAAGATTGTGTTGGGGGCCTGATTGCAGGGGTTTTGGGACAAGCCAATTGCACAACATTATGGATGTTGCAGAAGAGAAAAAGACACCGCGCAAGGGGAGAATGGAGTGCAAGGTGGAGAATATAATATTTTGTATATTTTGCGTCATCTTTTTGTACTTTGACCATATTTTGTGGATATTGGTCATGATTTTGTAGAATCAGTTAATAATTAGTTAGGAATTCATCCAAGTGGACCTTGAATGTAAAGGTGCAAGCCTATAAATATAAGTAGAATTGCAAGTGTCGAATAGACTTGAAGAGAGGAATTAGAGAGCACTCGATGACTTGTAGTTGTTTTGAAGATCCTGTTGTTTTGTGTGAAAGTAATACAACAACAGGAAGTTGATATGAATCACTATGTTTTCTATGTTTTACTATTTTACTGTTTTCTGCGGCCCAATAATGAATGTCAAGTGAATTTGAAATATGGATCTATGACACGATGTTTTCTTTCCTTAAATGATGTCATCTTGTTAGATCTATTTTGCACAGTATTATGTTGAAGCATGTTATGACTGAATGATGTGATCTATCAAATAATAATGATGAATGCTTCTGTGAATTCTAATAAGTAATCAGATATGTTCATGTCGCGCATTGTTGGGTAAATAGGTAGATGCATATCTTCCTCTCCTATTTTGCGGAAACTTGGTTCTGACAACTCTCCCTTGAATGCCTTGGTTGAGACCTCATCCGCTCTATGGGTGTTTCTAGATAGATTAAAACCTGTCTGGGTCAGTGCTCAAGGAGATCACGGTGGCTTGAGGGTTGACAGAGCGGAACCCCCATCGACTGGGTTTTGTTGGCTGGGTTTGTGTCAACAAACAACTAAATTTTGTAATAATTTAAAATTAACAGAAGCATGCACACATTTCTAAAAACTATGATAATATGGGTTTTAAGTCCATACATACCGTGGTGGGAACATTCTCTGGGTACATCATGTCTGGGATAGTCCTAAGACCGCATAGTTTCAATCCTCGGGAATTATGTGGAAACCCAATGGCTCCTGGTGCTTCACTGAATGTATCTAGAATTGGATTACAGTAATATACATATTCAGAGACATTTGGTTCAAATTTTGGAAATCTATTTGGTGGTTTGAGTGGGTTTGGGTATGATATGACGATTCAGGACTACACTACTAGTCTATATAAAATCAATCCAAACAAAATAAGAGGGCAATGAATCTACACAATTAGAAATGGAAGGTGTTCATTATTTTATTAATTAACATTAGGAAGAGACATAATCTTAATTCACTGAGCATAATATATAATACTAAAAGATTACTGGAAACTAGTCAAAATTTGCATTCCAATCAGAGCATAGGTATAAAAGTAACTTAATAAATTGCAGAAGATTAAGTGCATAGGTGTAAATAATATCAGAGATAGTTTATCAAAGAATTTAGATAATCTTACAGGTCTTTATAAGAACAAAAATAACTCCAAGGGTCGCTAGCAACCTCAATAATGAGGAAGAGATCAATTACATCAGAGAAAGCTCCAATAGGTGGAGTCTGCAACACATAGAGAACGAAGATCTAAGATAGCATAAGAGGACTTGCAATAAAATTCAATGAATAGGGTTGGAATCCTTTCTGATAATGGTAAAATCAATCCACATAATATTGATGTTCAACATTGGCGCATCTCCCATCTGTGATTAGGGGCGCATCTCCTAAGTATGAGTAAATCAGAGCTCTCAATGCAAAACAAAAAAATGTCAAAATATGTGAGAGTTGTGCACTCCTCTTATTTTATAATATTATTAGACATATGGATACATTGAATGTGGCCACCTTCATCACTCATGTGCCCTCCGTGACTGATTTTAGAATCCATGATTTTGCCTTCTTTTCCCTTGCTTTGTTGCCTTTCCGCTTTGGATTGCTTTTCCCACTTTTGGAAACATCCTTCTTTTCCTAGATTTTCTCTGCTTTTCTTGTGATTTTCACTTCTTTTCCTCTTGTTTCCACTTTGTGGCCTTGCATGTATTTGCTTCCCACCTTTTTCTTTTCTACTGCATTCTATCTTTTTGTGGCTTTGTGGATTTTTTCTTGATTTTTTCCTAGTTTCCATTTGGCATCACAACTCAATGGGTCCACTAGGCCTCATGCACCCACCTTGGCCACTTGGCAAATCCACTTAATTCCAAAATTAAATATTATCACAAATATATTACAATATTACATAACACTTTAATCCTAAGTTTTAAAAGTTAAATATCGTGGCAATTAATATATATCAAAATTGATCCCTTCTCATGTTAGGTTTATGCCAGGATAATCAGGGGTTATCTAAGTGACAAAGTAGTCATGATAACCTCATGGAGGGGAAATTACATACTCATTCTATAATCAACCACTTAAATTCCTTCATCTCCTCTTATCAAATCATGATATCATCTTAAATGAGGTATTTCCTCTTTCTATCACCCATCTCTATAATATCTATATTATTAAGATGATCACCTTTACCATTTCCCACTGTCTTGCAAGTGGATTTTTTATTAATTTTTAAATCCTTAAATACTTCCCAAAATCAATCAAGTTTGATTTTTCTTTTAAATGTCGAAATGTTTCCCCAATTTCAAGTAAACTTGTGAGTGTCAACTACAATGGACCTCCATGCTTTTGTATCCCATTGACTTCATGCAAAATCCTTGGTAACACCCATTTCCATTTCAACATCTCTTTTTTTTCATAGTGTTGTACTCTTTTATCCCATTCTATTCATTTTCTTCTAAGTGCAAAAAAATAGTACTTATCCTCTTTGACCCTACTCTTATAATTTTCTTCTCAGTAATTTTCTTCTAATTACGAAAGAGAAATGTTTTCTAATACATAGAAAACAATAAACAAAAGCCACATTATGACGGAACAAACACATTGATACATTCAAATAAATAATAATACAATGTACAACCCTACTAACATTTAAGTAAATGATAGAAGAAAAATGTTTAACTTTTTTCGAGAAGAAAAACATTGTATCTTTCTATTCACATATAATTTAAGATACAAATATAGTCTGATCAAAACACTACCCAAATATATCATAGCCTCATAATGTTATAAAAAGTATAGATCTATCCCAAGCCATTAGAAACTGTTGAATCGAGATTAAAACTTTTCCAACAAAGTTCATATAAGTGAAAATTACAAAACTACTAACAACAATATGTAATAATAATAACAACATATACACAATACTATTCTAAGAATAATGTGACTCAAAAAAACTTCATCACTGAGTAATAGATGAAGACTAAAACAAAAGATTTAGTCAACCTGATATGTGCCTTTGGACAACACTCTACCATCCATGCATTCCTCATAAAAAAGTACCCCTTCATTTAGTCCAATTTCCTTCTAAGACAGAGTATCAACAATAGGGTTTAGTTGATGAAAAATGTGTCTACATGAAATATATTGCACTCTAGGTTGTAGCTCATGTATTTTGAATTTCCATTGTTTAAAGATGGCTATCTGCACATTAGATGCCCCATTAAACCAATCCACAATTACTCTAGAGTCTCCTAAAGTCTATAAAGAGTCAATACCCACTATAAAATCAAACTTTAACACAATCCAAAGAGCTGATAATTCCTCTATGGTGTTTGTACATTCATCAAATCCCATCCAAATGTGGTAAATTTTTCTTTCATTGTATATGAGACTTATACCACAACCATTAAGACCCAAATTAGAAGATCCTTCAAATAATTCATCAAGAACATCACTCAAAATAGAAGGGAAATTAATGATCCTCAAAGCTTTCTCAATGTGAATTGAATACAATTCTTGATAAGATCCCTAAAATTTTGAGCTTATAAAGCAAATACTTATTCTATCATTTTCAAATATGATCAAATTCTCGCTTCTTCAAATTCCCCATATAGAAAACAGAGGAAGCGCCTTGAACCTATAACAATTAGAAACCTAATGAAAAATATTTTCTTCAAAAGAGTGAATACCCCAATTGATTGACAAATGGAAATTGTTACAGAGAAAAATTTCCTATGGCTTGGGGTGGACCACAATAGACAGTATGACACCAAAAATCAATCCATTCTCAGGCATGCTATATATAAATGAAACTAAACACTAAGGGATAATATTCCTACCTTCAACTAGGCATTCGAAGAAGATGCTCATTGAGCTCTCGATAAAAAATTGTCGCTGCACTTCATCCTCAACAACAAAGAGATGTACAAGCATGATATATAAAGTGTTAGTGTCTAATATAGCATATTCAATTCAAACATGTATACAAAGTAGTTACATCCATGGATACAAATATTCATAATTACACATGCAATTGGATGAGAAATGGATATTTCTATTAACGTAAACATAGATACAAATGAAAACCTCTATCGGAACCTCGTCATAATAGAGAAACCGAGTCCCTCCACCTAGGCCTCCACCACTTGAATCCTCCATACAATGGAAATCTCACAAAGACAAAGGAAATATTGGGAAAGAGCACTAATCGCTTCCTCAAGGACAAAGGAATGCAGACTCAAGCATGCAATAATGGGGAAAAATTTTCCTATAGTCTCTTTACTCTCCAAAACTCTCCTCCTTCAATGCTTCACAATAGCTCAATATATAGCCCCTCAATAGGAAATGAAAGGTTGAATCGGAGCGTATCTCGGCATATGGAAGGCCAAGGATCAAGTCATTCGCTACTTGATGAGGAAACTCCAAATATTTTTTATTTTTGAGCATAAAACCTGATGTATGTGGGTGATAGTGATGCAATATGCTTGTACGTGGGTTGTAGACTTGTGACCCACATGTATATTAAAAAAGAGTTTTTAAGGGGTTCAACTAGAGCATCAGGACAATGGTGAGAAAATGGGGTATAGTGAGTTTGCATAGGGACATGGAAAGGCCATCAAATCATGATGTATCAGGTGTGGAAAATCATGCTATAACAGATTCCCCCTAATGTGTGAGGTCAGAGGGGTACATGATGGCCGAAATACATTATAAAAGTCCTAGGAGTGGAGTAATGAAGAACCTAGTGGAAGATCCAACCACTCGTTAGTATAATACAATGATAGATCTCTACATATGACTGCAGATATGAAGTATACATATAAGTCCCAGATACATACCAGTACAATGGCCATGAATAGGCATAATAGACATATGTCATGAGTGGTCATTGCCATGTTCAATATATAGTGAAGTACGGTCTCCATACTGAATGAAGATATTTGGTACATAAAAAAGGTACACTGAACTCTGGTCAAGAGAACTGAAATATCATAAATACTGACGTGATCAAGGAAGTAGAATATACAAAATGCCACCAATCTTTGATGCCTTATACACAAACCGCCCCTAGTATATGTTCCATCGCATGAATAAATGTGTTGGGGTTGAACATGATGGACTATTTCCTGATTATCGGTCATTGATGTATACCATTAATGGTTTTGATACATCCCACTGATAATGATAATGGAAATCAAGGTACAAAGTGCATTCAATCAAGTGTGAATAGATGTGTTGAGGTAGAACACTTGAAAAAAATCATCGATCAGGGGGCATTGATGTATTCCCAAATCTATCGATGGAGAGAGGACCTGTCACTGACGAATGTAAGCCTCAAGTTACTTAATGGACTCTAGATCCCTATTCCATAATAAATTATTTGAATTCGATGGAATGGAATCCGTTGGAAGGAGGGACTTAAGGAATACCCCATCAACCAACATGAGGTACACAAAAATGCTAGATAATTTGGAAGCATAGGGACTGGAAGCATAAACAATCAGTGGAGAAAGCTCAGAATAACTAGTCAGTGGAGAAAGGGACTCTATAGGAGGCATCAATAGAGGCTCCATAGGGACTGGAAGCACAACCAATCAATGGAGAAAGCTTAGAATAACCAGTATAGTTACAAAGGTCATACTAGAATCCCAACCAATTATGAATAGACTCATGGACTGTGCTCCATTTGAAGGCGACATGACAACTGCCAATAGAGAATAATATCATTTCCCATCCGTATTTTTATGTTTTATGATTCTTTTGGTCGTTTTCATGTTAAGAAGCTTGAAAAGAATAAAATTGCTTATAGTACAACAAGGAGGAAATGAGTGTCGTGGGAAAGCAAACTAGTTCCAAGCAGTGGAACATACCTATGCTCAATGCAAGGAAGCATATGTAGGATAAGGACACTCAGGGGGATTTTTCCTCTGGGAATGGGATAATCAAGTTGCAAAAGATAACTAGAGGCTCTTCTTTGGTAGAATTGAGACAAGATCGGGCTATATGTCTGATAAAATTAAAGTAGGGAACCGGTATAAAGCTCAATATGACAAGTGGACGCATGCAATGCAATTACAACTTGATAAAAAATGGGAGTCCCTATAGGAGATATCCAACATAAAGTTAATAACAAATGTGAGGTTCTTGTTCAAAGGCATGGAAGGACTACACAGGACTCCCAAACCTAAGGGGGAACAATCAGCATGGGTACCAAATGAAAAAGTGGGATATAACTAGGGAACCCATGATTAGGAAAGATCTACCACTTATGTAATGTCACTTCTAGTAGTAGTAGGATGGTTCCATGATATTAAGAAGTGGGTTCATACCTATGGTTAAGGTGACATAATCATAGGATAATGCATAATGCACACAGAAAGTGGTTCTATCCTACATTCTAGTTTAGAGTTATACCTACCATGGGCATGAAAGAATCAAAGTCTCGGTGAAAGTGCACCAAAAGAGGACCCTACACAATCACATCAGTCCAAACAACTGGAAAAAAGTAAATAAATATTCCAAACTATAGGAAAATTGGGTAAAACTATTTAATAAATAGTAAAAAATCATTGTTTTACCATAACATTTGTTTTTTGGGTAGTGGATTTGGAGCATATTGGACCCCAAAACATTAGATGAAGATTTTGGGAGCTACGGGCCATGAAATCCATAGTCGTTAGGACCAGGTAACTCATAATCCCATTCTCTATCCATTCAATGCATTAATTTTTAATTTTAGTGGTGAATTTTCAAGTTTTGGACTCCCAAAGATAGGATTCATGACCCACATGGGTGACAAATCATCGGGGCGTGTATAGGGACACTGTAGAAGGGTAAATTCAATAAGTCAACTTGAACGATATCTAGCTTAGTCGATCAGCCAACTAAGTCAATGGGCCGACTTAGTCGATCAGCCGACTAAGTCAATTGGCAGACTAAAGCTAGAGATTAGGTCGACCACCTAAGGTCATGTCGGTTCACCGAACTGATAGGTAGTTATTCTGTAACCATTCTATAATCATATATATTAGGTTGTTGAGCTAGATGAGAACTCAGTTCAGTTCTCTGTGTTGTATGGACTCATATGTATAATATAATCTGTTTATTCACCTATTTGTTCTTATCTCTTGTCTCTGTTTTATTTATATATGTTTTAGTGTGTATTATTGGTAACCTTATGTGATCTGTGAGATTACAACAAACACATATAGGTGGGAAAAGCAAATATTTCCCATGTACATAGGCACCTGTAATAACTAAAAGTAGCGTATAAGGATGCAGATGTCATATTCAATAGTAAAAACTCACAATTTTTTTGTTTTTCTTGGCAAGATGGTGCTAGAATGGAGAGAACATGAACATGAGGATGTTGATAGGGTAGTTCATGGTGACACAAATGATCAACAAGTGCTACAAAGGTGTGTTCTATACAAGTTTTGGAACCTTGGGAGTTTGAGGTCTCAACCAATACTCTTGTAGATGTTCATGGACTATTGGGATCCAGACACAAAAGCATTCATGTTAGATGGGATGTCATTGAGACTCAAGGTAGAGGATATCTACTTAATTACTGGACTATCCCGCCAAAGTAATTTATTAAATCTATGGGCTCGTGGAGTAGGTAGAGGACTGACTATAGATGAATACATCGTTGTATATTGTGTTCCAGATACTGAAAAGATGGGAAGTAAATTCCTAGTAAATGTCATCTAGAGCCTAAGTCTCAAGGTAATAATTCTAGTGTTTGCTAGAATAGTAGTGTCGACATGACTACATCAAGCCTCACGACCTCTCATTTTCTACACGGTAGAATGCACGAGGCCCATGGTATATGACTAGAGTACTTCACTATTGAGCACCATGAAACAATAGTTGACTAACTTCAACATAGGTCGGATAAAAAACTTTGGGTTTTCCAGCATACTAAGCACTTTATTTTTTGAAAGGGTACCAAGTCTTAGCCCTAGAGTTTAGGTCCCTCCTCACAGTTTATGAGATCCAACCCAAGCACATTGGACAAATGTGATGCAAAGGTTAGGGGGAGGTAGGGCACCCACTCCTTTCCCACTTGAAGTCTTCCACCGGTGGAGGCAACATATCATCACCATATATGACTATCCCTATGCCGGGATCAACTTACGTGGAGATTGAGACATGCCACTACCACTAGGGTCGGCATATAGCGACATCGAGAAGATCCCATTTATGTTTTGAATTGTTTTATTTTTTTGTATTTTTGATATATGTGGAAATCAAAAACATGTTTTTGGTGGTGTCAAGTATTGACATTAAGTTTATGTTCACAGATGTAGGTCCATGATGAACGGATGGTTTCCCAAGACATTGACAGAGGGGATGAGGAGATGAATGATCAACATTGATGTTGAACGGACATTATAGAACATACATGGAAACATGGCCCGATTGACACACATGATCCCCATGGTACAAGTCGAGGATTTTTTCGAGGCAATGCAGAGGCATGCAGCTGGGGTACCACGTCCATGGGTTAGGTTGTTTAGGAATTTGGCCAATGTTATAGTGTGTTACCATGATCATCATCCTGACCCATAGGCATAAATTTTGGAATACAGATTTTGTATCAGCCATGGATATTTTGGTGGCTTAAAGCCCATTTTTGTACTATGATACCACTTTTTGGAAATTCTATCGGAAATAAGTCTTATAGTGAACGATTTGATATATATACACATGTGTCTGAATGTGAATGTTTTTATGTACATACTTCTTCATTAATGTGACAAATTCCAATCTAAAACGTAATTTGCATATGAATCAACAACATGATTATAATGTCTATGTATGTGAATGTATGTAATGTAATCAAATTGCCGCTCCAACAATATTACCCTTCAGAACCTTCTCAAGATCGTAGGATCCTTGATATGGTACATGCCATTCAATTGTGACACAACTAACTGCAAGTCAAGAAGAACATCAAGAGATCGAATAACATTTGAAATGGCATCACGTAATAACTCAACCACGACATTATACTCGGCAACATTATTTGAAGATGGACGGAGGCACACTCCTCCCGAAGACACCAAGTGACCCTTAGGTGCGTAGATAACCCAAGTAGTTGAATCTAGGTTCTAGGTGTGGCAATTGGCACCATCAGTGAATCCTAAGTATATTGAAGACTTTGTTGACATATTCCACATAATAAGAATCATGTCAACAAACTGATAACACTACAAGGGAACCAAAAACAAGCTATGTAAATTGTATAGTAATATGAAAGATATCAGCCTCGGCTAAAGTTTATGCATAGTATTTCTTAAGATATATCCGATTTCTAGGCTCTGCCAAGGTGTTCCCTTCATAATCCTCTAACTCATAGGCACCTTTATCTAGGATACATCTCACAACGTAAGGCCCATGCCACATGGGGTTGAACTTACCCGCCCATAATGGTTCACTGGCTTGGTTGTACAAGAGGACCAAGTCATCTTCATTATAATGACAGGGACGAACAGACTTATCATACTGGGCCTGTTAACCCAAAAAAATGGTCATATAGCCTACACCATACAAATACATACATTTCCTAACCCATTCTACCTCCACACCCAGTTAACCTATGTTTTTTCTCTCAAAAGCTCCAAAAAAACCTCCAAAGGGCTTAAAAACCTACAAAAGAGCTTAAAAAGCTCAAAAAGGAGCTAAAAAGCTCCAAAGGGGGCTAAAGCCCCAAAAGAGGCTTAAATGCTCTCAAAGGGCTTAAAAACCTCAAAAGGAGCTAAGAAACAAGTAAAAAGGGCTTAAAACCCTAGGTAGGGTCCAAAACCCTAACCAGGGGCTAAAACCCATAAAAGTTGAGAAAAAACTATAAACATAGGGGTGGAAGTCCCCATCACACACATTACTCTTCCTTCTTGTTGTTATTATGCATGCATGAGTACCTTGAGAGACCTTCACTCTCAAGCTATTCATCCTCACAACTCCATTTTCCTCCATTTTCTCATCCCCTTGGTGTGTTGAGTCAAAACTCCACCCAATCCCAGCCTGTGGAGAGGCATTTTCTGAGTTTGGGCATGGTGGTCCCCTTTCAAACTAGATCGGAAGGTATACTGTCTCATGTTTGTTTTTAAATTTGTATTTTGTAGATGCTTAATATTTGTTTCATTTTCTAACAGTTTGATGCAGCTCTTGTTTATCCACAGACTCTACCCTTTCGCCCTATAGGCGGAAGGGAGGTGCATCTACACATGGATAGGAATTTTGTCCAACTACAAGGCCTTAACATGACACTTGTTTATCTCTATATCCACTACAACATCTCAATGCTGCTCATCTAGGTTCTCTAAATGGATTAAACACTCTTCTAACTCAAAAGTGTTAGGAAAAAACTCTATGGGTAGTTTCAATG
This sequence comes from Pseudotsuga menziesii, assembly GCA_001517045.1. Classification (NCBI taxonomy): domain Eukaryota; kingdom Viridiplantae; phylum Streptophyta; class Pinopsida; order Pinales; family Pinaceae; genus Pseudotsuga; species Pseudotsuga menziesii. The sequence goes on along the minus strand of LPNX010016479.1, from coordinate 97,938 downwards.
AAGGGATTTCACATTCAACCGGTAAAGTCGACTACACCCAATGTACTAGTTGATATGGAGAAAAACTGGTGGAAATATTAACTACGGTCTAATAATCCCATAAAGCAGTGTACAACATGATATGCCAATTTGTTTTTCTTTGTCTGATGGTATTTTGTAGAATATCCTTAAGGGATTTATTAACAACTTTGACTTGGAAATTCACTTGGGGGTAGTAAGAAGAAGAATTTTCTTTCTTATACCCTATTTTCATGCTAATTTTTCCATCATATTATTTTGAAAGTGCCTACCATGGTCAATGACAAGCTCCTTCAGGATCCCAAACCCAATGATAATCTGATTGAATACTAAATTAGCAACCGTGTCATCACTAGTTTGATTGTAGACATAGCCTCTGCCCATTTCGTGAATTAATATATGGCCACTATAATGTGATGGTGCCACCTAGTAGAATATGGGTTGAAATCCATAAAATCCACCCCCCACCTGGTGATGGGACCAATGGTGATAATTGCATGTAACGGGGCAGGATGCGAGCACATATTCCACGCAAACACCTGGAAAGGGTGACATCTCTTAACCATGTTAACGCAATATTAAAGATCGATGACCAATAATAACCTGCTCTAAGAATTTTTTGGGTGCAGCAAGCCCAGATAAATGACCACCACATGCCCCACCATGGAAATCATTTAGCACAACCTCATCCTCATCATTGGTTAAACAACGACACAAAATGGAATCTACCCCACGACGAAACAAAGTGTCACCAATAAGGAAATAGTTCTTAGAGTTATGACATAAGTGTTGATGCTCATACCTCAAGAGGTGGGGGGGAAGCTTCAAAGTCTAAATATAGATGATAATGTTGTCATACGAAGGGTCCACAGTCGAAATGAGAAAAATGTGTTCATCCACAAACGAATCATCATGAATCTCATCTTCATCAAGACTAGGGAGATATGACACCACCTCTAAAAAAACTAAGGACTTCTTATATTTTTTCGAAACAAATTTGAGGTCAAACTCTTTCAATATAAAAATCCATTTATTATATCCCCCCTATCATCCATCTAGTCAAGACAAGTTGAAATGGATTGCTATGGGCTATAACCATAGTCTGGAGAAGCAAGATATAATGTCTCAAACATTGGACAACATGGATAGTCACTAGGAACAATTTATCAATGTGACTATATTGAAGTTATGCATCAATAAGATTCTGGATAAGATAGTAAATAACGTGCTCCTATATCTCATCACCCTCTTGAACTAGAACCATACCAATCGTCTCTTGAGATGCAACCATATACAACAAGAAATCTCTACTATAGTCAGGTGTACTAAGCATGCAAGGGGCCGATACCAAGGATTTCTTAAGAGCATCGAAGGACTTCTAGGCTCACTCATCCCGTATGAATATAGTATCATTTTTCAACAAGAACATAAATCCCTTGGTTAATTTGGCATAATTTCCAACAAATCTACGCAATAAATTATCCATCCCTTGGAGACTTAGAAGGTGTCTAATTGTGCGCTTGGGAGGCAATTGTAATATTGCCTCAATCTTTAGAGTATCGACCCTAATCCCCTCCTTATATATGATAAACCTTATAAACAACCAACCTTAAAACAAAAGATGCACTTTTGAGGATTCAACTGAATTTGATAATGAAGACTTCTTTTGAAGACCAAACACAGATGATCTAGATGATCCACCCTCAAATGAGAGTGAGAAACTAAATCCTCCAGATAAACTTGAATAATACATTTAAGGTTGTGAAAGGAAAAGGTGATGGCCTGCTGAAAAGTGGCTCTAACATTTTTAAGATCGAAAGGCATTTTCTGGTATGTGAATGTACCCTATGGACAGATAAATGTAGTCTTATGTTGATCCTAGGGTTTAATATGGATTTGATTATATTTCAAAAAGTTGTCCATAAATGAGAAAACCTCACTCCCCTCACTCTAATCCAAAATATGATCAATCAATGGTGTGGGGAAATTATCCTTTAGACATGCCTTATTCAGTTCTCTAAAGTCAGTACATACACAGATGGTCCCCTGCTTCTTATAGATAGGAACGGGGTTGGATACCCATTTGGTTAAGGGAACCAAATAGATGAATCCAAATTTGAGCAACTTCTCTATCTCAGCCTCAATAGAAGATGCTTTATGAGGGTTCATCACATGTAAGAATTGTCGAACACATTTAGCATTTGGTTAAAGATTAGATTTCATATTCAACAATGCAAGGATCAATCCCTTGAATTTCATCATACGACCAAGCAAAGACATCATGAAATCCTTTAAAGAGATCGGTGTATATTTTGATTTCATTGGGTGAGCAATTAACACTAATGTAAACATCTCAATTTTGCTAGGAATCCAAGAAATGTTGATAGGAATAGTTGGAGATAAGTTCACCATGTTCCCTTTGACATATATGCCATGAGTGCATAATGGGATCACGGGATGACCAACATTCTCTCTTAAGGTCGTCCTAAAGTCATCAAACTCAATCTGTTTGAGCTCCGGGAGGAAGTAAGATCGATGATGCATGTCCTCCCAAGACTGTTTCACACCAGTCATGGCCTCAAGAATCGCTTCATCTGAAGGAAAAATACCATCAACTTAATCATGTGAGCATGATTACGCAACCTCCCAAACAGGCAGTGAAAAGGTATCCTACTCTTTGGTCTGTGAAGAGTAAGGACCAAGGTCAACAATATGATCAAGTATAGTGTGATAAGCGGTCTTTGCTACAAATTATGGAATTTACACCCTGGTAAGTATAGTATCTTCATCTAAATTACTTGAAGAAGGGAGAGCCCATGGGTCATCCAAATACGTTGTGCGAAATGGAACCAATCTCAAAGGTGGCGAACCACCACCAGGAGTAGAACTAATAGCTAAAATTGGTGTCGAAATATTAAAAGTTCCAATTCATGACGGATACATTTCAACGCCAACATTCTCAGTTTTCGACTGAGAATTATCAATGGTGGGGATAATAGGTCGCAATGATGCAGATGAACTAGAGTTATCGAACGACAATTGATCGATCGTCACAATCCTATCCTCAAAAGGGAAGCACATGACATGAAATACAAACGATATGATCGCTTTCATAATGTAAATCTAGTTCCATCCTAGTAATATATTGTAGTTGAGGGGCACATCAACCACCTCAACTTTGACCAGCACGGTCTTCCCTCCAAACTAGACTTGAAGGGTGCTTGAAGGGAGGGAATAATGACATGTGGATCAAATGAACTTACATTAAACACAGTCATCATAAACATATATTTTGACAACACTGGAAAAACAAGGCATTTCCAACAATCCAGAGACATCAGGGAGGTTGCAGCACCTTCATCAACAATTGCGTGTTTAATAGTGTTATTCAAACACTCCACATGGATTTTAAAAGCTGCGTGCTAAGGCAAGCGAGGCTGGACATCACGAGTCTCAAATCTAAGCATAGTGGATCCATAAGTGTGAACTACTCCAAGAGAAACTAACAACGCTCTCCTCTGCGAAGGATGAGTCTGAAGCTGTAACAATAAAATAATAAATTAATTTTAATATCAATTTAATTAAAAGATTGTCTAAAGTCAATAGTCATGCCCTTTTAGCCCGCATGGGTGTAGACTGACTGGTAAGTGTCGTGTAGATGAAGGAATGTTGTAAAGGAGGTCTTAAGTTCAAATCTCACCCAGACTTATCCATGCCCCATGCTTGTGGGTTGTGTGGATGCACCTGGGGTTATAGTGGCAGCCAACGGGAATGGACCCCATGTCACGCGAGTACCAGAACTTCCCAGTTACCAATTCCCACAGTACACAAAAAAAAATAAAAAAATAGTCATGCCCTTTTACAAAAAGGTGCATGACAGGCTTGTATAAATCCCAAACCTATGTAACTATTTATCATCTTTTCCATTATCAATTTTTATTATTACTTATAACTAACATGTGGGATTCAGATTACCTGTGGGAATTTTAGAGAATTTACCTGCGTTAAAGAAGATTTTACTTGTTTCATTGGTATCAAAGCAAAGTTAGAGTTCCTGATTCGGGTTTTTTAACCACTATAATAGGGTTTCCCTAAAAAATATGACCTTGTCCAAAAAAAGAAAAAAAAGGGTAAAGGTAAAACCACATGTGGTTCATAATAAGTGGGTTTGGGTTTATTCTCCAACAACAAACCAAAAAACAAGATTTGAACCTGGGTGGGGAAGGTAACAATCATTCCTCCCAACCACCCAATGTACACCATTTTACAAAACTTAAGGGGAAAGAAATCTAAAAGTGCATAATAATTTCTACTAAGAAGCAAGTGGGATTTGAACTTAGGTGGGAAAGGTAACAATCATTCGTCCCAACCACCCAATCTACAAGAAGTCTTTAGGGGAAGAAAATTAATTATTTCAACCTCAAAAAATATTATTATTATTATTATAATTACTTAATAATTGTATTAAGTAAAATTATTAAATTACAAGAGTAAAGAAAAAAATACAAAATTGAAGAAGACAAGAAGTCGTTCAAAAGGAAAATCAACTATCGTCAAAGAACACCAGAAGTCAAGAATTATGGTGAACTCTAAATCAGAATTGTAGTCCTGACTACAAGTAGAATTGGACAAAGTATTTGACATGAAAAAGTTGGATATTTATAAGGGATTAATAGAGCAGAAGAATCATTATCTACAAACTCATATTGAGAGATTATCTACTCAAATTGAGGAATTAATGAGTCAACAATATAGCAATCAGAATCTACAAAATGAAAAAATCATGAAAGATGCAGTCAAGAATAAAGAAGAAATAAAATGATTAAACAAAAGAATCAAGGAAAAAGATGACAAAATCATGCAAATTCAGACAAAAGTAAAATGCCAAGAAGCATAGAATTGTCGCCTTCAATAATAGATTGAGGAACTCCAACAGAAAGAGGACGACTCAAAAAAAGTGCACAAGTTGGAAATTACGAAAGTCAATAACACATTAACAAGTAATGCTGAAGAAATATATATATTAAGAAATCATAATAAAATATTAATTACAAAGATTAAAAAACTGAAACATAGTCGCAAGAAGGAATATCCCAATGAAGACCGCGAAGGAAGAGTTCTAGAAAATCAAGAAGAAAATCATCCCCTAAAGAATCTTAATCAAGAACTAGAGAAACAAATTGATAAGTCAAAAGAGGACCAAAAGTCGCAAGATGAAAGGTTTGAGAAGATTCATAGTAAAATAAATCTACTGGAGAACAAAATAGCACAAATCCAGAAAGAAGCATCCAGAATCTCCGAAAAACAAAGTCATGTCGAGGAAGTGAAGGCAGTCCTCGTTGATGTTCAAAAGGAAGAAAAACAAACAACACATACGCCTTACAAACATCCCAATTATAATCATCATTTTGACCAATGACAGGGTCAAAATGAGCATTCACAAAAGAGTTATGTTGACAAGCAAACAGTTCGACATACTAAGCAACAATTGAGATGACCCATTTCCCAAAATGATCTCAGAGGTTTGATCAAAATAGATCTGGGATTTCCCACACCAGATACGATGTGACAATTCTCCTAGGGAATCTGTAACTCATATAATCTTATCTCATCAAGTGTCACAAAGGATCCAGAGATGACAGATCAAGAAAAATCAAGAATTGTTGTCAATGAAGCTTTTAGGAAAAAGCTTCCCTTAAGGGGAAGGCAATGTAACAATAAAATAATAAATTCATATTAATATTAATTTATTATTAATTAAAAAACTATCTAAATTCAATAGTCATGCCCTTTAACAAAAGGTGCATGACGATCCTATCTAAATCCCAAACCTATGTAACTATTTATCATCTTATCTATTATCAATTTTTATTATTACTTACCAACATGTGGGATTCAGATTACCTGTGGGAATTTTAGAGAATTTACTTGCGTTGAAGAATCTTTTACCCACTTCAGAAGCACATCAAGAACCGACATCGCACAAGGAGTCTATCCCAAATCCACAACGATGGAATAATGTTTGGCAGCTCGATCATTAGGACTATGCCCGAATGCTTTAAGACTCCTTTTGGTACGCATGGACTATGACCGAGTAATATTTTTCGACCGAGTTAAAATTATTTGACCTATTAATATTTTTGGACCGAGTAACTTTTTTAACTGAGTTAAAGTTATTGGACCGAGTAATAGTATTATATATTAGTTATGATATTAATTATTTTTCCTATTATATATTACAAATGGGAGAAGTATTACCTAAAATCGGTTAGCATATTAATTTCATTTTCAATATCCAAGATAATTTTGGGCAGCTTGGGCAGCAGGTAGACGAATTATATTATTAAAATAATTCACCTATCTCCAAATTTATATTAAAAAATGGTTTAAGGCCTATACAGTATTTCAAATTTAAAGCGATTTCATTGGCTAACACATAATGACATGGAATTTGAATTAGGGTTGAAAGGCCCATTTTAAGTTGAAATTTCCTCTAATGAATGTCTGACAACTATGGTCGTGTAGAAAGGGAAGAACCAACCACGCAAGGGTTAGCGTAAACTGGAGTCCCATATATCCATATAGTAGATGTAGGAGGAACCTCAACGAATCCTCCCTCCATGTCAGATGATGGAGACAGAGGGAAATCCGGGGATCCTGAAGTAGTACTCATGGTGAGAACTGTATGGGAATCTTTATGGAAAGGAGGTCGTCTAGAGTGTCTAATCCTCTTACGAGGAGGAGGAGGAGGATCACAAGGTGGTAGTCCTTCTAAACTTCAAGATCGAGAATTTGCCGAAAATCGATCCACTATGACTCCACAAATAAAATACTCAACTAACTACTATCCCTAAATCCAACTAGAGTATAAAGAGCACACCCCTAATAAAAACTAGGTCAGATGCAAACAAGCCAAGAGGGAGGATAAGTGAGATCCCAAATGTAGCAAGTATGTCTCTCATAGCATAGGCATGAGACTCCATAGACTATAAGTGGAGGTGTTTAACCAATTATAGTGTCCCTCAACTTGAACGCGTAATACGACAGTGTTGTCCGAATCCTACCTATCCAGGACACTCATAGAATAACCTCTGCAAGTACCCCTTGCGATACCTAGGTAAGGAAACTTAGGTCACCCAAATATAACCAATGCTCAGGAGAATAGTTGCAGGATGGGTCTACCGTATGGGCAGGGTAACAAAGGTTGATTCTCGAAAGCACCAAGGGTACCTCAAAATCCCCCAGATATGAATAAGAACCTGGAAATATCTCCGACGCTCAATAAAAAGTAGAAGGGAGATATCCCCACCACCAACGTGTGCACTGCCTAGTGCTTAAATCCTATGTAAGAGGAACCTCCCGAGAACACTAACTATACCAAATATTTCTCCTTGAATTCCTTATTGAGACATCGAGGTAAGACATTGAGGTAATCTACAAATGCATCTTCATCTGCAATTTCTCAATTTCTCTTTTTCCATTTGGTTGCCATGTCATTGTTGTTGATTGTCATAGTTTTTTTCAAAATTTACATTCTGGATGCTCACCGTTTCCATGTTCTCTATTCATCTCATAAAGTAGAAAGTAGAAACAGTCATGCAAAGTGAAAAATCTGCGGACATGCAAACTAGATAGCATTCAACGGTAACAATAAAATTATTAAATAGCACCTATGCTCCAAATACAGATCAAATCAAGCATATCTAATTGCACTTACATTTGTTATCCAAACTGAAGGCTAAGCAAAATCTTCTTATGTAGAAGGAAGATTAAGGCTTATTCATTGTCCATTTGCTTTCAACTACTTTCCATTTCATTTCTATGCTTACTACAAGTGAAGTGCCATTGCCATTAATATGCATATGGTACTGGGGATGTTAATAGCAGATAACTACAAATACCTACACTATGGAATATATTAGATTTATTTTTTCATGCTTAATCTAACATTAAATGCTTGTATATGTAGATTTGTAGCTACCTTCTTGGCTAATGGATGGTTGTAGACTTACAACTTGCTGAAACAGGGATGCAACTAAAGGGTATGCAACATGTTCTTGTACAAAATATCATTTCTATGTATCTCATTACTTGTCTCTCCCACTCTTTCTTTTTTAACTTTCCGGAGAATAAATCAATGAAATAAAGGGAAATCAGTGAAACCAAGATATGAATATTTTAATGTTAAATATTGGCTTACAGGTAAAGCAAAGATGCTAGGAAGTTGGCATAGAAAGAAACAAGAGTGAAGAACACAATACAAATTTTAAGTGATAAATACTTACAAAGTTTGTCCGAAGACATTTGAGCATATCCTTCACATTGTGACACCCTTTGCAAATATTGTTGATTCCCATCATGGCATCCAATCTACTGTAATATAATGTGGGGAATGTTCACAACCATCCAAACCTACAATATTTGTACAAATTTTGACAAGATTACAATGAAAAGGTTCGTGCTAAATTTGAGAGACAAATAGTGCAAAGTGCCATTTCATTTATCTTCACAAAAAAGAATCATGCATAGAATACAAAGACATAGATTTGAAGATATATACGCCATTTTCTAATGATTAAAATCCATGCCCTCTTCAAGAACATAGAAGATGATACACATTTTGATAAGTTGGGCGAGTTGGGGGAGGCCCTTGCAGGTCCTTGTTGAGTAAGACTATTCCCTAGTGCTAAGGACAAAGCCAAATTCAACAATTCCCCAACACATGAACTCGTGTCATACTCATGATGCTTAGAAGATATCGACAAAGATGAAACAGTTCGTAAACATGATTGGTCTTCCACAATTTTCAGTAGAAAAATTATAGATAAAGAGGACTCTGTTAAGGAGGGTTTCTTCGGGAAGCACTATAGCAAAATATGCAGATATGAAACATCTAGAAAAGTGGGAATTTGTAATATAATTAAGGTCCATGCATTGACATCCAGATCACCAACATAAGACCATTAACAACCCAACACTTCAAACAACTTTATTCATTTCTAAAATTATCATTAGTAGATTTTTCTCTACAAGGAAATTGTAATGTGTTTGTCTTCAAAATGACACTATTATTGGATTTAAATACACATCTACTACTGAAATAGAAATATAACAGTAGCAATGGAAATTACTGCATGAGATTTGAAATCTTAATGGATTTACTTCAAAAGGGAACAAACTCACTTCAGAAGGGAACTATTACTGTATTTAAAAATACCATTGTCGACCAAGAGACTACACCTAAATGACACTAACAAAGGTATCTTTAACAATAGTTGAGATGGTTGCATTGAAAAAAACAATGGAGATGGCTATAGATTCCAATACAAATTCGGCATGCGTAGTCCTTAGAGTAATAAGTTATGATACAATGATTGAACATCGCTTTCTCCTTTCGACAAGATACTGTGTACCTATAGTGTCTCTCCAAGTAGTTGTCTAGTGCCTACCTCAGACCATGGAAAAAATGGGCAAGCTGGACAAATGTACAGAGCAAGTTGCAGAAGTATATCAAGCAAAATCAAAGAACCATGGAGCTCGGGGCATAGACATGTATAGGTAGATGTCAACTTCACGTTGAGATTGTGCTAGGGTGGTATATGAAAAGACCACATTTACACTGTCCATTTACACTTATCAAAGCATTGCTGAGCATTTCTAGTTGTAATGCATGCTACCTGGTTAGGCCGACAAGAGTGTATACCTATTGACATAAATTACTTATGTGCTTTGGTAAATTCAATTGAGTACAACAATCCTAAGGTACACCCCCCCAGTCGTAACGACATGTGTGTATAATTGGTTACGTAGAAAAGGTTGAATCAAAATCCCAAATGCAAAAGCAGATTGAAGAGAGAAGTTGATATCGTAATTAAGAATCAAAGTTGCAGATATTTTCATATCGGTATTCAAGCATTCCTGGTATTAGGTGGATCGTAGGGTTTACAGCCAAACCCTAGTCTTTACCTCCAATTGTTGGATACGCTGCAAAGGTTATTACCACGTGCAAGACTCGCAATAACTGATGGACCCAACAGACATGTAGAGTGTTTTCAGAGAGGGTGACCTTGGTCCCATGGTTTGGTGAGGTAGAGGTTGAAGAGCATCCTCATACACTTGATACACATGCAAAGAGCATGATTTTATTTATTTTAATACAATGTTGCAAAGGAATACATATGTAAAATAATCAAGGAGGAAAGGAGAGGGCGTGAGCTGTGAAGACACCCATCCATAAACCAAAACAAACTTTTGTTTGAAGTGTTCAGTGGCTATATTCTAGTATACAACCACAATTTGCAGATCGTGCTGGAAGCATGCCAAGCAAACACGGAGAGCTTAACCAACCTTACTCATGAGAGAAATAAGTGTCCATAATGCAACTACATCTCATGAAGAGTCGCTCGTATAACTCGTCTAATACGCCCTCAACTTTTGAAATGATGAACACTTAGCAAGTTTTCAAGGCATGCATGTAGCCATAGGTCGTTTGAAAGAGCTCTATCAAACTCTATTGCAATGTCGAGTGCTAAGACTATTGAGTTTATCCATGCTTATGAGTTTAACGATGTTCGTCTTTAACTATACAATTAGTTTAATACTAAGATGATAGTAATACTTCAAAGTTACAATACAGTTTTAACGAGCCAACAATCCAAAGTTCCAATCCAATCCATCGATAGCAATTCCTCAACAAATAAATAAAAATGAAAAACTATTTTAAAAATTATGTTTATGGAGGAATATTATAAACTATTTTGCATTTTGCAGCTTTTCGAGTATATTCCAGCTTTCTCAGGCATGAAAGAACAATGCTAAGCATAAAGAGCTAAGCGACAGAGCCTGCAACCCAAATTTCACATATATGCATCCCATTATGACCTACCAACATCAAATGACCTACCAACACTGGCAGGTATCCGCTGCCACACAACACTTGTTTTTAAAAATAAGTACAATAAGGATATGTTGTTTGGAGTTAATCTCACCTTTTTAATCATATAATTGTTGACTTGATGGCATTTACATAAGAACAAGTATCCAAATTATGCCTTTATAATAGAATTGTGATATAAATAAAAAATATTGAAATTAACTTTTTATATATTTATAAATAAATAAATCAGAAATATGAATTATGAGTTAGTTTTAGTGGGTAAATATTTTGAGTTGTAAGTATGAGATTACGGGTCAAATTTCTTAATAAGTTAAATCTATGTGATTGGTGAGGACCTATTGGATGTCCTTGTTACACGATATGTGTTTATATCTTAGAATTTGGGACCTATACTTTTCCTAGATTCCACTAAGATGAGACAAATATACTCTCTAGATTGATTTTATGTCACTTGTTCCAAATTCGAAATAAATAATTATTAAAAAAGTATAAAAAATTACAGAGGAGTCTATCTATTATGTGTTTTGGGCTTTCTGGTACTTTTTTTTGGTCAAAATAGTGTAATTTTTTTTTGGCGAAATCCACTCAAATTCCCGTACATGACATTATTGTTATTAAACGACGACTTAACCACTCAAATTCAACTTTGAAAATTGGGTTGCCCCCTCCTTGATAGAAGGAACAATGACACGACACTATTGTTAACTAGGGGACGATTTCCCGGTTGTTTACGGAAAATTTAATATTTTTCACACAAAAGCCTCCCATCACACGATGAATCGCTCCCATTGGCAATCGTCAGATAACATCGGAGTGTCTTAACCGTCCATTTCACACCAACGGGCTCCCATTCATTATTTGTTTCCGGTTGTTTACGGAATTTTAAAGAACAATGACAGGACACTATTGTTATTAAACACGGAATCCATTTTTTTAATATTTTTCACACAAACGCCTCCCATCACACGATGAATCGCTCCCATTCATTCCTCTATAAAAGGGTCCGAGCGGTTAATGCATTGACAATCGTCAGATAACATCGGAGTGTCTTAACATCGAGACTCGTCAACTGTCTTGCTCATCTTACACTCATTTTGTATTGGGATTGTTTGCTGCAAGCATTGTTCCTGTTCGCTAAAAAATCAGTTTCGGGGTTTCGATTCTGCATTTCGGGGTCTTTTTCGTAAGTTTTCCGAGATGGAGAGGGAAAACCATGTATACATGGCCAAGCTCGCCGAGCAGGCCGAACGATACGACGGTAAGATGAATTTTAACTTAAAATGTTTTTCCGGTATGTTCTGATGTTTTTACTCTGTTTTGTTGCGGCGACAACCTACGCAAAATTCCAGTGCGTTTTCTTTGATTTTTTTTCCAATTTTCAATCTTTTTATATTTTCTAAACATTTTTCTGGCTTCGCTAATTCATTATCTGGAAAATTCACAGTTCCTTTTTGTTTGTATTCTGGTTTTTCTTCAAATTTAAATCCTTGTAGGAAGGTCTACGTTTTTCTTTTTTGAATATAGAGTGAAATTCTTGTTGACAATATTGCATTTAAGTCTCTTAAGAAAATCTGGATGCATTTATGCATTTAATGATTTAAGAAAATCTGGATGCATTTATGCATTTAATGATTTAAGAAAATCTGGATGCCTTTAAGTCTGATACACACTACTGATGGAAAATGTTGTCTGCTGAGCATGTTTCTGTTTTTTATATTACTTTATATTACAGAATATAAATAGTCACTTTTATTGCAGACTTTTATTACAGAAAAAACGAGTTTATAATCCTTGCCGTTTATTTTTTATTTCAAATGTATCGCTTTTAAGATTAATTACTATCCGTTGCCTCACCTGTTAGGAACGATCTAGATTTTGGAAGGACTTAAAGAAATTTATGGTTATGTATTCGTATAATATAATTGTCGGGAGTATTTAGCTTTTATAGGCCATTGCCTCTCTGTTCTTCCTGGTGAAATCGCCACAGTTAGACAGGTGGTAATCAGTGTAAACAACCGGGCCCTAAGTTCCAAGTTGTTCCAAACACCTAACCCTGCGACGATGAAAAGAGAAAATAGTTGAACCTATGACCTTCATCAGATGATGAAGAGAGTTGAACCCATGACCTTTCCTTCTCACCTTGGGCAGAGATCTTATGTTTCATGTTTAGTTTATAACTGCTCGAGCCAACCCTCAGGGTTAGGGAATAGTTTGTGATTAGTGAGTCTTGTTGTAGTTAATGGATGCAAAATTTATCTTGCATATTTGCATAGCTAGCTGTCTTCAGATGATTTGATGGCATTTGTGAATTTTAAAATAATTTCTGCAGCTCATTATGCAGCGCTGCAAACTTTTATTTACCAGTAATGGCACCATCTTACTGTAATTAGCTTACTGAATCTCAACCTCCTAGAGAAATGCATGCAGATGAATTATAGGATTTCATAGGTCAGAATACTCTGTTGTTGTCAAAGAATTGCATAGCTATTACGAGGTATTCCTTCCCAGATTAGTGACCTAATATTTTTGTATGGATGAACTTTTCTGTTTTTGTAGAAATGGTGGATTCAATGAAGAAAGTGGCCAAATTAGACGTTGAACTGACAGTGGAAGAAAGAAATCTGCTTTCTGTTGGCTATAAGAATGTTATTGGTGCCAGGAGAGCTTCCTGGCGAATTATGTCCTCCATTGAACATAAAGAGGAGGCCAAGGGTAATGAGGTGAATGCAAGGCGAATCAGGGATTATCGCCATAAAGTTGAGACAGAGCTGTCTAGAATCTGTGATGACATTTTAAATATTATTGATGAGCAACTTATTCCATCTTCTAGCTCTGGAGAGTCTATGGTGTTCTATTACAAAATGTAAGTTATTTTATAGTCTTCAAGTAGAAGTAGATGAATTTAA
>LPNX010016479.1:34287-78636 GCA_001517045.1 Pseudotsuga menziesii | reverse complement strand
GACTTCATGTTTTCTTTGCACCTTATTTGGTTCAAATTTTGGTGGAGGTTATTCATTCACTTCTTGGATGAAAGAACACATGGCTGATTATTATTTTGATGCATCTTACATTCTTTTGGAGAAGCATTATAGGACATGGGATCCTCGTCTATGTCATTGGAGAAGATTTGATATAATACTTGATTCTTGTGTGTATGGGCCACATGATGATCTACTTAATTGGATGTACATGCACTTTCATGATTATTTGATGAGGTACCTTCTTGATGTACACTTGTATGATGTTGTTATGTACTTTAACGATATATTTTATGTATTCATGATGTTTGGAAGAGAGCAATACAAGCAATGGGATACAGGTAATGTTTGGTTTCAATTTTGGGGGAAATTAGTAGTATGGGATATTGAGTCACCACTTGAGAAGGTGATTGTAATTAGAGTAGAGAAGCAACAAGCATGGTGGTTCCTCTTTGAAATTTTCTTGAAAACATGGAAATTCAAGTTTGGAAACTTAGTACCAACTTAAAAGAATTATACTGAAGAAGAAAGGGATGAAAGTTTAGAAAATGTTTCCAAAAGTAATTTTAATTTTTTTTTATTTTAATGGATTTGATTAATCATTTTTGTGTTAATGGCTATGTCATGATATATATCAATATGCAAATATCCACATATCTTTACTTTTGGAAACACACAATTGTAGTACATGGGTGCCACTACTCAAATTGCAGCTAAGGTTTGAAGGAAAGTTTTGGAAGGAAAGAAGGTTATTCAAAATACATGTTTGAAATTGATTGAGGTCAAGAAATATTGTGTGGGGAGGACTGGCATGTCCCCAATTAAATAATTTCCAAATAAGACTACTTGCAAATAATGTTTCACCAACCTACTAGCTCCCTAGGTTGAGATGGAGACAAAAATTTTGTAATAAGGGTCTATGGGACCCAAAAGGACTTTAGTTTACCATATTAACATTTAAATGGGTCACATAAATTATAAATGATAATAAAATATGGTGGCATGGTTTCATGAATACACTTGGATGCTTGTGGATCCTTTGGGTGACTAGACTCCCCACACACTTGGCATGATCTTCATCCAAATTCGAACACATGGGTAATGTTGCATTATTGGAGGATGATGTGATGTAAAATATCATATAATGAGCTAAGGAATTAAAATAGGTAAATGATAGTAACTCCCATGGAAGAGGAAGAGACTAGAAGACAAGATGTGCCACTTGGAAGAAGATTCCATGCACTCTATGACAAGTATGCCACTTTCAGAACTGATTGCAGACATATGGAAAATATGAAATGACGGCTAAAACTATCCACCAAGAGGTCGAATTATGGAGTTAGAGGAAACCATTCTAATTGGGGAAATAATTGGAGCATGAATAGGAAGACAAGTGTAATGAGAGTTACTAAACCACTAAGATGAGTTGGAGGAATATCATGGAGGTAAATTCGACCTTAGGAGGACTCATGATGTTAATAAAAGCATTTAATGAGGAATAAAAATATTTTTTGATCATTTGTTAATTTTTCTTTGGCATTTTGGAGAGTTTTTTCTTGTCCATTGCATGTTGAGTGTTCACTCTCCCTGCTTATGAACCAATTTAGAGGGAGTTGGACTCCTTTCCAAGTTGGTTGATGGAGAGGCCATTCATACCTCTCATTGGAGATTAATGAAGTATTTTTATTTTCAGGTTGAAGATCCATACATTTGATTTATCATCTATTCCCCTATTCTCTCATTCCTTCTTCTCCATTCCCCCACACTCTCATGATGAGGGCACACTTGTTGGAGTGGCGCTTGCGCTTTGCTGAGTATATTTAGTGCCAAAGATGTGAAATATGATGTATGGCTCTATAATATCATGGACATATGATATGTAAGTTTTAATATAAAGAATGCATATGTTAGAGGCTTGCATTTCCATGCTCTTGAATAACTAGTTTTCATGGTTTTGGCTTCAATATTGAAGTAGCTTTATATCAAATTTTTATGAGGAAATTTGTATTATTTTGATGATGTTTTGGAATCCATATATTATGTAATTATCTCTAATTTAATTCCCATATTCTATTCATCTCTAAATCCAAGAAAATCATGTGTGAAAAACTTGCATTATCATGTCATTGTATCACTAGTTTTCATGAATTTTGGCTTCAATCCTGAAATAGTTTTATATCATATTTGTATTAGGGATATTCTATGAGTTTGATGATGTTGTGACAGACATATATGATGCTTTACTCTGTAATTCATTTCCATGTGCTCTGTGGTTCTAAATCCAAGAAATCCATATGTGAAACTCTTGCAATTCCATGCTACTAATTCACTAGTTTTCATGTATTTGACTCCCACATTGAATGAGTTGTATACAATACTTGTATGAAGGGATTTATATTGCGTTTATTAATTTTGGGAAATAATTTTTTATTAGTTATATGGTATCTATATGTCACATCCTGATATGCACCTTTAACTCTACCTTTCATATGTCAAAATTGAGCTAGTTATGCAATTTCCCCATAAGCAATTTTACTGAAAGTTGTCAAACGAATGTGGAACTCTATAACTAGTTTGAAGAACTAATAAACATGAGTAATGATATTCCATTAGGTATTATATCATTCCCCATACTCTTTTCTCAATTTTTGGAGGGTCGTACTTGAGTTGGAGAGCTAGTTTGGCCTTCACCCCTAGGGGATTTGATCACAATTTCCTAGTAAAATTGTATTATTTCTCTTTAGCTCCAATACAATATGCAGAGGCCTAAAGTATGATACAAAGTGTCCATATACCATTCTGGGATTTTTTAAGACTCACCATACCATTTCCTTTCACATTTGAGACCATTTGGTAAAAGTTGGAACCCTTTAGAGTCATGACTAGTTAAGCTTGAATTTTCCCAATTTGTACTTTTCTCCAAAATACCAAGTAGGGAAATTACATAAATTGAAGCCATGAAACTCCTTATGAAAATACATTCATATATTTTTCTTATTCTTAGAGGATATTTAGTTCTCCCCCTTAACCTCATGCTTGCAAGGGGTTGAGGTAGCCATCAAATGGGCTTGAACTAAAGGGGTAAATTCTCCCATATTCCTCAAAGTTACTTGATATTATATTAGATTACAAAATACATCCTCTAGGGAGGGATTTATATATCCTTTTACAAACACATAAATTCTATAAAGAATAATGGCAAAAGACTTTGTTTGAGAAATAATATTCATAACACTATTCACAAATTTTGGCTTTGATTTTTCCTTGCCATCAAAAGTGATTATAGTATCCTTAAAACTATCCTATTCACCCATTTGAGGTTTGAAAACCTAGTTTCAAGTCTATTCATTGAGTAATATTCACCATCTCAAAGGATTTTTGGAAGTTATCCTAGATTTCTTTTGCACTTCTATAATATTTTGTGTGATAAATCACATCCGACTTAACATATAGGGTGATGAGATTGAGAACTTCATCCTTCAAATGTATGATATCATTGTTGTCATTAATTGTAGGAGGGAGAGTTATTTTTACCATGGACATCCATATGTCTTTCCTTTGAAGAAGTCTTGAAAAACATGATAAGTTTTCCCAATCAAATAGGGAAATAACCATTTTACATCCATAGGGGTTAAATCGTCTTTATAGACTCAAAAATTAAGAACTAGTCTCCTTAAAAAATTATGCAATACACTTCAGTAAATCTGCAATATGGTTTAGTGGAGAATGTAAAGGAACACTACTTTGTTCGTCTTAGACAAGGGTGTAAACCCTAAGAAGGAAATGTCCTTAAAAAAGTTGAGATTCACAAGATAATAAAATCCTAATTTAGTGAAAGATAAAACAACAAAAGATTAGCACTAGTGTGTTATAAATAGGGCACTGGTGCATGCACATGAGAGAGAGAGAGCACAAGAAGACATATAAAAGGATATTCATAGCCATAATCGTAAGTGCACCAAATACATAGATACAACAACCATAACCAAATAGCTATAACAACCAAAGAGAGTGCAATATAGAGAAGGTAACCTTAAGCTTACAATTAAGAAATAATATAAATAATACAAATGCAGAGTGGTGTACTTATACACCATCCAAGAGGTAGGGGACTATCCCTAAGGGGATTTGAATAAGTCTACTTTAACCTAAATTAGCAACAAATACAATGTAATAAAGTGTTATACAAAGGTAGGAACATGAGCATAATACGTATAATAAGATTGGCTCATTAAAATTGAATAATAAACACATACAACATTCTTGTATTTCAAACAAGGGTGGCTGCAAAGCAACTAACCCCTGCATTATGTTTATATAAACGGGACTAGAGCATAGTAAGAAGCATAACACCTAGTTGATAAAGTAAAAGAAAAACCAACATCCGTTTATAATCTTTGAGGTAACGACTGAAGAATGATTACTAATTCTTTAGTCTTTGGGTATTGCTTGTGAGTTGAATTCTCCACGTCGATTCAAATTTTTTTAATATTGAAATTGATTTTCATTGGTGATCTTATCAATAATGGGTGACCTAATTTAAAAAATCCACTATAAAGGTTTGGCACTAGAACACCCAATAGACTAATTGCCATAATGTTTGATAGTGTTTCAAAGCTTACTA
The DNA here is from genome assembly GCA_001517045.1 of Pseudotsuga menziesii. Classification (NCBI taxonomy): domain Eukaryota; kingdom Viridiplantae; phylum Streptophyta; class Pinopsida; order Pinales; family Pinaceae; genus Pseudotsuga; species Pseudotsuga menziesii. The sequence goes on along the minus strand of LPNX010016479.1, from coordinate 73,994 downwards.
GTTCCACAATTTGTGGATTCTACTAATAATTTTAACAACATTTACATTCCTATGTGGTAGGTGACATACTACATGAAAAAATATTGAATACAAATTGCATTTTAATAGATCTAATATTATGGTTGTAGAAGTGAAGGCTTGCAACTCAAGTTGTGCCAATTGTAAGATCTGCAACATCATAAGGACATAGGTTTCATGTTTTATTCTTGCAAAATTTGTTTTACTTAAACAAGACCAAGTCTCGTAAGACTTAAATACGAGAAATGAAAATTTAGGAATCATATATAACTCGGGGCAAATATTCAACCCTTGGTGAACCATACTCTATGCTTATGACATAAGCTTCAACCCTCGGTGAATCTTGTTTTTATTTGAAAGTTAACATACATGATATCACATGACGTAAGCTATCATTTAAGATAGTGGTTAACAAGGATAAATATGGTGGACAAAGCTTGATGATATGTTTCCATGAGGCATAGCTGAGGAACTTATCCTTGAATACTTCTTGAAGGTGATGCACTTTATCTTAAGGACTTGCAATATTTATAATTGAAGAAATGAATGCTCAAATGAGCACCATATGGTTCAAGGATACCAACTATAATATATTAAAATGATGTGTAGTTAGATCATTTATGCATCAAATTCCAAAAATTGGTCATGTTCTCATTGCACATGCATAGTCTTTTCCTCATTAAGTTAGGACGGGAAGTTGCGGTTTGTATTAGTTGTAATCTATATTTTTCTCATTAGATTTGAATGATCATATGAGGTTTCTCTTCGTAACATGTCATTTTTAGGATAGATGGAAGGGTCTTTACTTTGGGAGTTGAGGCCTATGTGCTATCTCGGGTTACCAACCCATAGGTGTTAGTATTTCAATGTTTTTTCCTTCTAGTATGATGGTAAATGTGAATGCATCCTATAGGTTTATCGACAAAATAATTGGTTGTTAATCAAGTAGGAGGTAGCGACTATGGAAGACTAATGCTCTCATTAAAAGTCTATTTCTTTTTGTAGGAGTTCATTGAGAAGCAAAACACCTCTAAAAAATCTCTTAGGATTTCATGGATTTGCAAGGTATATATTTTCAAAGTCTCCAGATGGGTGAATGTATGTAGAATCCATGAAATCCTCAGGAGAAGCCAAGGCATCATGGAACCACTAGCTCCACCCGTATAAAATAGTGGTCCTGTAAACATAACGTAGCAATATTTTTGTAAAGACAAACAAATCGTTGTATGACTAAATTTCTTCTGAAATTTCTAGGATAAATCAAATGTTGAATTTGAGAATGAGGATGGAGTTTCAAAAGAAAAAAATATCATGAGATTCACAGCATGGGAGAGAAAATTCATATACCAAGAGAGGGGAGGTGGATTTCAAGGACAATGAGGATCTAGACATTTGTAGACAAAGACGAACAATAATTATTTTCCACTGACTTTCCCATCCCTACTCCTGGCTCATATGGTCATTGTTTTCATGCTAGTGGTGGGAAGAAGCAGTAACTAGATGAAATTGTATCTACTACATTTAATTTAATCATGATCTGCTATGTCACGGATTGGGTACTGATCCACTGGTGGTGAATAAATAGGATCCAAAATGGGCATTGATTGTAACACGCATGGATTGAACCCCTAGTGTGATGATCTATTACATAGAGGTACCGATGTTGGGGTGCCGACATCGAGGTATCGAAATTGGAATCAGGGGTTGCCTTGCGGTTTCCTTATGGAGTTGTGGTTGCATTACAATTTTTGACTTCTGATTCAGAGGGTGATAATGACTAGTGCATGTGAATTGTCGAAGTTACAATGCCAAGGTGGCAACATCAATGTAGGCATCAGAAGGGTCATTAATAATTTTCTGTTCAGCCAGTGTCGACTTTCGACGTTGACATACCAACGTCAGGTAACTCGACGAGATGACATTGGGTAACTCAAGATTCAGACGTCAATATGGTCATATTGGGGTTGTTCATTATTGACCCGCTATGTGGTTCCGATATCCAACTCTTGATGTCAAAAATGTCGAGAAGGTATGGTTAAATTGAGAAGGCTATAATATACGTCGGGACTAATTTATTATGTTAATTGATAAAATAATTAACTAAATTTAATAAATAACTAAGAAATTTAACCTATATTTAACTATGCTTTCACAATGGTAAGTTGAATGGTGCGCGTTATTAATTGTTTAAATAATTTCAAACGAATTTTCATGTAATTCCAATCTAGTAATTTATAAGTTTCTATTGCGGATAATCATAAGAGACTCCATTCCCCTTTAAAAAAGAAATTATGTTTACTGGCATGTAACATGCTTATGTATTATAGATTGGTTATAGAGCCTTTATAGCACTTTATGTGTGCTTTTAGCTACATATTATTATCTCTGTAGCTATGTAATGCATGGGTGCATTACATTGATGTTCTCTTTGTTTCTATTGAAACTTCTTGTTTTATTATTGGCGATGCAACATAAGTTTCAGAGGAAAATCTAGCAGGAATTTCAATACCAACACCAAAGGCTAAGGTATTGAGATAGATTGTTTTTGTAAAATAAAAAACATAATCAGGGGTTATGCATATATCATGCTAGGTAATAGGGTTTTAATTTGCCAAAACATTAAACTTATGCCAATTACAGGAATATAAAGTTGTAAGGTAAGAAAGGGAATCACCAAGACCAAGTTTAGGAGGAACACTGAGACTAGTCGAGGGTGTTGACATAGGAGGTTCAAAATTTGGATTCTATTGCAAGTGCAAGACCAAGCATCAATACAATACCAAAAGAAAAATTACAAGAAAGTGTTGCTACTATTTATAATTCTTTATGTGGAAAATATTTTTCATATTAGAACTAGATTAGGATTTAGAGTAGGAATCATGGTTACAAGATTTCGACATTACAATAATTTCATTTATGAACTTGTACCAGTAATTGTTCCATAGAATGTATCTGGAATGATAATTCTCCTTTTGATTATTCAGGAATTGGACTAGTCATTCTAAACCAGTTGTTGATCAATTCGTTGGAGTAGTAGCAACATTATCAACTAGAGAGGCAATAACGAAGGAAATGATATAAAGGATGCAAAGGTATAAATAGAAAGTGACAAAGGAAAAGTAGAAGGTAGTTAATATCAAGTCAATGGACAAAACAACGATATCTTGATGGTGGTGGATATAACAATGAATATCAAGGGTGGTGGAAATGGTGATAACAATTAATTCTAGCATTAATGTACTCTTCGAACTACTTCATGGTATTTTGAATCTCCAATTGCTAAAAACATTAGAAAACTAGTGTGGTTCTTTATTTTTTCCTTGGGATGACGCCAAATAAGAGATCAAATGCTTTAATTGATTAATAAAAAGACTTCGTCGTATGATAGATTGAGAAAACAATGCACAATGAAAACTTAGGATTAAATATTTTGATTTGTGTGCCATTCTAATAGAAAAATGATAAGCCAATTACTAGAGTCCCTACTAGCCTAAAGGCAAGGACTAACAACCAAACACACATTGTTTATGTATTTTGTATTAAACTTTTACATATACAAGGAATGTTTCTTAATAATCCATGTAAATGAGTAACTCTATCTGACTTTGTTTTTAATATCAATAAAAGTATGTGAAAAGTAAAATAACATAATAATAAACATAGAAAAAATGAGGAGTATAAAAATTCATATAAATTAAAGTTTGCATCATGTGTTTCTTGTGCAATGATTGCAATATGTAGTTTAAAAAAAACCTATTTTCCTCCAGGTGTACAAGGAATAACAAACCATCAAATTTATTCATGATATTTTGTCCATAAAAGAAAGCTTATTTGTAGCCTTGTTCTAGAAACACATACGATGCAACTTTTGTTGTCGACAATTCTCTATGTCAACAATGTGTAATTTAATATTGAGACTGCAATTAACTAGTACATAAAACATATCAAACCATTTTCATTCGAAAATTCACACATTTAATTGACCCAAGCTGCAATTTAGCAATCTCATGAACACTGCTAACATAGTCAAGTTTTCTTTCAATTGGTTGTATATCTCTTGAACTTGTACAACTTGTTTGATGAAATATAGAAAACACTCCAAGATAACATAATTTTTCATCATAATCTACACTCTTCACTCATAAAATGATCATACATCCTTATTGCACATTGTGTTTGTACATTCAATAATGAAAATTATATATTAAAATCAATAGACAATCTTACACTTTTAGGAATATATAAGTGTTTATAATTTAAATATAAGTAATATATCTTATACATTAATGTCTTTTCATTATTTATCTTGTTTTCACACATTTTATAAATCTACTCCAACCATGTGTTTGTGTTCCTTATAGGCCATAGATGATGTAATTCTTGAAGGAACATTGCACAAGAAAGTGCATTTTGTAACTATTGTATTTTATTTTTTATGCATCTCATTGGACATATCTATCCATTTCTTGGTTGTCTCTATATTGAAAAGGTGAAAAATCGGGTATAAAATCAAAGTTGAAGGGTAGATATAAGAATAGATCTAATTCCCTTGGACTGACGACGAGCAAATACTGGCAACGTAGCAATATTATAAGTCAATGAGAGTCAAGAAGAGCAAAGGATATGATGAAGCATAGTCAAATCAAGGTAAGCCTTCGACTAAAGAGAAAAGGGATGTGTATTGGCCTTGACAAGTACATAGTCAGATCATGACTCTTAGTCGATCAACTCTGGTGTAACGTATCATATGACACCACACATAGAGGGGCTCTATGAATATGAGAAATATGATGGTGGTGATGTTATTCTAAGAGGATGATTCACTAACCAAGATTATCAAACGAGGTAAATTTTGACTAATACTGAAAGTGGAAGGATATGAACTCTTCTAGGGGTGCTGCATATTCTAGGTTTGAATTGAAATTTGATATGTAAGCAAGATAGGAAATGAAGGTGTGCAATTTGTATTGAAAATTTTGTTGAAAATTATGCAAGGAGCGATGGTATTAATGAGAGGAGTACATACTAGAACAATGTAAAAGATATTGGGAAGAAAAAATACCAATAGATGTGTAATTATAGTCTTTCTTGAATCAAATAACATATCTTATTGTTTAGACGACTTGACCATCTTATGGCATCAATGAATGAAACACATTGGTGAGAAAGGTCTTTGTGTTATGCATAACAAAGGTATGTTCAAAGGTATCCTTGATTTTACTTTAGAAGTGGACTCATGTGAACATTGTATTTATGGTAAACATATTCGTGTAAGCTTCCCATATAGAGCCACAAGGGCCAATGAAATACTATAGTTAATAAATATTGGTGTTTAGACTAGTACTAGTCCATTCACTAAGAGGTTCCTAGTATTATGTCTCTTTCATAGAAGATTTCTCCACAATGACATGGTTGTATTTTTTGAGGAATAAATCTGAGGTTTTTGAAATATTCCAAGATTTTAAATCTCTTGTAGAAAACTAGATTGGCATAAAGATCAAGATGCTGAAAATTGATAATGGAGGAGAATTATATAGTAAGGGGTTCGACTAGTTCTGTAGATAGCACGATATAGCTCAAGAAAACACAAATCCATACATGCCTCAAATGAACGGGGTTGCTGAGAGAATGAATAAAATTTTAATGGAAAAAAACAAGGATCATGCTTAGTGGTGTAGGTATTGCACATGAATTCTAGTTAGAGGCATGTGACACAACATGTTACTTGGTGAATAGTTCGTTGTTGATGGATCTGGTAAAAAAGACTCCATATGAGGCATGGACTGGGAAGAATACCTCTTTTTCACATCTCAGAGTCTTTGGGTGTGATGTTTTTGTGCATGTATCCAAAGATAATAATAATAATAAAAAACTTAACAACAAGTATGAGAAATGCATCTTCATCAGGTGCAAAGATGGAGTGAAAGGGTATAAGTTGTGGAATGTGGTCACAAAGAAGAAAATTTATAGTAGATGTGTGATTTTTATAGAATTCGAAGCTACTTCCAAGATTAAAGAGGGTAAAAGAGAAAAGGAACCAAAATATCTAGAGTTCAATGGAACACTAAAAGTCATGATTCAAATGAGTCGACTGAATTCGACAAAAATGTGGAACAACAAACTTCGGTCGTCAAGAGGTCTGGTCGAGAAAAGATACAACCTGAAAGGTACAATACACCATATTAATTTTATGCATTTGCATTAAATACCATAGAAGAGGATCTCAGGTTGTGAACTGATCTAGGAGGATATTGGTGGCCACCCACCTATTCCTCTTGGACCCCCACCATTGTTTATTTCAGTTTTCTAGTTTCCTTAATTGTAGCACAATTTACTATTTTTGGCAGTTTTCGGGTCCTAAACTTTCGGAGCCGTTTTGAGGCCCTAAACGATGTTTTTTTGGCATCGAATGTTCAGGAAAATATGAGTCCGTTTCAGACTTCATATTTGCTCTTAATGGATGTAGTCCTTAAACAAATATTTCTAACGATATATCATACGCGTCAAACAGAGGTAGTATGCTAAAGTTACAACCCCGGGAAATTGATTTATCAAGTTACCCAACGGGGCCCACATTAAGATGTTTCACCTCCTAGGGTTAGGTTTTTGGATTTGTAGGGTTTCCATTGTTTCTCAATAATATATAGGCCTTCGAGCCTCATTGTAACACAGAGTTCAGAGGAATGTAGCCACCACATCTCTTCTCAGAGATAAGCTACCAGCACTCTAGCTAGTTTATTTCCATTCTGTATGTAAAGAAGTTTCAGTTATTGATTAATGAAATGAAGTGTTATTTCCGCTGCATATTTGTTTCTATGGTTATTTGTGTATTCTGTTGCATTCCTACATAAATCCAGATCATGAACATAATTAAGCAACTTGAAAGAACGTAAACTCTGGAAACAGGCCATGGAAGAATAAATGGAGACCTCACAAAAGAATGAAACATGGTATCTGGTTGCATTACCAAATGGAAGGAAACCCATTGGAAGTATGTGGGTGTTGAATAAAAATTTGAACACAATAGGTTAGGTCAAGAAATACAAGGCTTAACTAGTAGCAAAGGGATATTCTCAAGTCGAGGGAGTTGACTTGGTGAGATATTTTCTCTTGTTGCAAAATTAACTTCCATAAGGGTATTCAAGGTCTTTAGATACAACATTCGATATTGAAACATAACAAAGAAATGTGAATACAAAATTTTTCCATGGTGATCTTAAAGAATAAATTTATATGAAGCAACTTGAAAGATTCAAAGTGAAAGGGGAAAAAGAGATTGTCTACAAGCTCAAGAAGTGATTATATGGTTTAAAGTAGTCACCTAGGATGTGGTACCAGAAGTTTGATATGTATATCCACCACCTGGGTTTTGTGAGAAGTCAGGTTTATCACTATGTGTAGACCAAGAAAGTCAGTGATTACTTTATGTATGCAATTTTTTATGTAAATGACATGTTGTTGGACAGAAACAACCTGGATGATGAGGTTTTTTCTCTAAGTGTAGTGTATTACCCTAGCTTTGAAGAGAAGAGTTGGGTTTCAAGGAGGGTGTATGCTTTTGTAAAAAAAGAAATACGTGTTTGCAACCTATTGTTCTATATTTTCCCCTTCTTAATTACCTTATGACTCTTCACATTAAGTTTTATCATTCCCTTCATGGTGGTCATATGATTCCTTACATGGTTTTGCATACTATAGTCTTGTACCATGATAAGTTGGAAATCCATAGAAGAATGACATTGGAATTGTATGAATATACAACAACAGTATTAAGACATATAGTTTTTTATAGAATATAATATTATTATGTTGATACAATACCATATATTTTATATATGCGACACTAATTTGATGCAATTAGACACTAGGATAACTCCCACGACGCGCTACAATTTTTATTAACACTAAAATGACGCCAATATGATAAACTAAAGAATGAAACATTTGACTAAGTGTGCAATTATAGGACCTCAACACCAAACCTTTTTAGTAGTTGTTTTTCCTCTTTGCAATTGCTGAGGAGGAAGTTATTAGTTGGAAATTCATTATATTTTAATAACTTGCAATTGGTGACAAATACAAATGTACATTGTTGTTAAGAACATATAAATCCTCATTTTAAATCTATTATTGTATGACAATAATTTCTAAAATACAAGGGTGTTAATGGTTTGCTACCTCATTAGTACTGAAAAACACATGTCTAACATACCATACAATGCTTTGAAGTTGTAAAGTAACATGGTTGTCCCTAGTCGGTATACCTTGACCCATATCCAAAGAGAGGGGTGGTGGAAGTATATCCAATGATTTCAAATAAGTTGTTAGCTATATGAGCATCATTCTCAAGATCAACTTGTTGGGTTTTATTTAAAAACATTCCCTCCAAGGCATGGGTATCCCATAAGAAATCATTCTTTCCAACTTTTCTATCCTTATTTTCCTCCACAAGTTTTGAAGAATTAATGCTACTGTATATTTCTGAATTGGTGACACAAGGAATAATCAAAATTGAATACATGGTTGATTTGACTATGCTTCATATGATTCCCATCCAAGTTGTGATTAATTACTAGCCTTCTCTTGAGTTGACATCGTAGTGGGGAGAAATGGTAGATGATAGACATGCCACTCTTCATCCAAATCTTGATTGGAAATATATTGAACATAAACAATGATATTAGTAAACACAATGTATTTAGTAAGTTAACACATCAAACCAAACATTTATTTGAACCATGTAAGTTTTTTCCATTGCATATGTAACTAACCACTTCAAAAAACAAATTTTGAATTAATTAAGGAATTTGCATTAATTCTGTAGAATATCCAAAACTACAATTAGTTAATGATCTTGTTTGTATACCCAAAAGGGGCATTTAAATGTAGTCCCAATTAAATCTACCTTTGGCGAGTAAGTGGACTGCAAAAATCCTAATTTACTAGTAAAAAGTCACTAGGAAACACACTAGATATTGCATGCACAAAATAAATCTTCACAACTTACTTTTCATAGAGAACTCTTTCTCATTGGAGTATTCCTTAAAAAAACAATTTGCACTGAACAATGAGAATCTATAGCTATTTATGAACCTTGTAATGTGGCTACAAGTGTGGATTTCCATCATTATATTCCAAGTTATTCTTGTTTACATTTCTAGAAGCATAATCATTCATGCACAAAATATACATGGAAATTCCATGTTTTTATTTAACAATATCCATGTATAATCACGCTAACTATAAATATGGCTATAAAATGGAAAAATTGATATTGATTGTTTGAGAGGATTGAAAACATGTGAAAGGATAGACAATCCAATTGATTTATAGAACCTATTTTAGACTTGGAAATCATGCAACTATTACCACAAAAATATAATTTAGGCACAAGTAGGGAAGGTAGCCAAGAGAAATACAAAGTCCTATTGTAACAAGTTTGGTATTTATTTTGTATTTGGACAAGAAGAGAGACATCCTTGCTACATTCTAACAATTGAGGTAACCTTGTTGTGTACTTGGACATTATTGTTGCCGGATCATATAAATTTTGACCCCTTAGTAGATATGTTTATACCAATATTCATATAATAATTTGCCTCACTATAACTCTGAAATGACTCAACATAAGGAGAAAGGTTGGACAATTTTGAATGAAAAATGGTTGGTTTGGCTTCCAACTTCTAAAAAAATGCGCATATGGAATCTTTCCTATGTATTTTATATATCTCCTATCTATCCTTGATAGAAATGGGAGGAATCATCCCATCAACTTAGGGTATTAATCATTAACATAATGGAAAAATATGACACTTTAAGGGTTCACAATCAACCCTTTACATTTTTAACGATCATATATACCCGGCGTGTCTTAAAAGAGTTCCAGTTCATGGTGAAATACCATTGGCGTAAGATGGTTACTACAGGATGGGATGTTACAATTGGTGGGGTAAAGTGGCTATCCATTTTCATATACCATATACCTATTGTATCTTAATACAAATAAGACATTGAAATGTTTTTGTATAGGTTGTATTGGTGTAACATCATGTGTGTTTAAACTCCATCCCAAATCAAGATCGTAAAAAATCAATGAATAGATATTCAAATTGAAATGAAAAGGTAGTAGATATTCAATCAAATAATCAAAATATAAATGAAATCTAGACTTATTCCAAAGAGAAAGGGATAAATTGGTGGAATTGGGACGATATGGAATGAATATGTCAAAAAATTAACCATTTGATATTAACACCTCCCCCCCTACATTTGAGAGAAAACTAAATTTAATAGGTGTTTGCATTCTTAAAAGGAAGTGTGGGAATCATGTAACATTTTAACTTCAAATATAATTTAGAATACCATTTTTAAGTAATCAATGCATCTATTTATATTATATTCACTTAAATTTATTGCACATCAATGAAAAAATCTATGCTAAAATATTCACTAAGAAAAACTCCACAAAGTACAATTTGTAGATGTTTACATTTCCATATTTTCTTAAATCTATTTCTTGACCATACAAGTAGTTTTATATCATATTTGTGTGAGGGATATCTATGAGTTTGATGATGTTGTGACAGCCATATATGATTTTTTACTCTGTAATTTCATGTCCCTATGCTCCATGGGTTGAAATCCGAGAAATCCATAAGTGAAACTCTTGCAATTCCATGCTACTAATTCACTAGTCTTCATGTATTTGACTCCCATACTGAATGAGTTGTATACAAGAATTGTATGAAGGGATTTATATGGTGTTTAATAATTTTTGGGAAGAAATTTTTATTCTGTATATAGTCTCTATATGTCACATCCTGATGTGAACCTTCAACTCTACCTTTCATATGTCAAAATCGAGCTAGTTGTGCAATTTCCCCATAAGCAATTTCACTAAAAGTTATCAAACAAATGTGGAACACTATAACCAGTTTGTTGAACTAATAACCATGTGTAATAATAGAAAATGAGGTATTATATCAGTCCCCATACTCTGTTCTAAAATTTTGTAGGGTTGTACTTGAGTTGGGGAGCTAGTTTGGCCTTCACCCCTGTGGGGTTTTGATCACAATTTCCTAGTAAAAATGCATTGTTTCTCCTTATCCCAAAAACAATATGGAGAGGCCTAAATTATTATCCAAATTTTCCATATACCATGTTTGAATTTTTTAATACTCACCATACCATTTCCTTTCAAATTTGGGACCATTTGGTGAAAGTTGGAACCCTCTAGAGTCATGACTAGTTAAGCTTAAATTTGCCCAATTTGTACATTTATCCAAAATCCAAAGTATGGACATTAAAATGGTATCATAGCATGGTATTGGAACCTATTTAACTTATGAATGATAATTATGAATTTAATAAACTCTTTAATTCATATTTTGATGATATGACCAAGCAGCTTATGCAAGGGTTTGAATTGGTGGCTAGCCAACTTAGGGGTAAGATGGAAGCATGGGGTAGTAGTAGTTTCCATAATGGAGAGACACATAATACAGTTATTTTTGAAGAAATTTATGATTGTTCATATAGATTTGGGAACAATAAGGAATATTTGAACTCATTAAGGAATAATAAACAATCCACAAGTATGGAGGAGACCAAGGAGCCACCAAGTTTTGTGGGTGGTGAAGTAGAAAAAGTATTTCATCAAGATTATTGAAAGTCACTCCCAAGTGAATTTTAAAAAGATGAGGAAAAATCACATGATAATGAATAACAGTACCTTGAAACCATTGAATATCATTATGAGACACATTCTAATGTGGACATGGACCAAAGGGCATCTACTGATGGATCCTTGAACTGTGAAGGAGTAACTACTGATGGGTGCTCACAAAGCTATGTTGGTGATGTAGAGATTAGATTTGAAAATGTTGTTGCAATACAAATTTATCATGACCATAAATATGAATACCTTTTATCATCTAATGAAGAACCAAGGTCAACCTCTCCATCACCACTTGAGCTTCAAGTAGTTGATCAAATCAAGAAGAAAGAAGAAGAGGAGGTTCCTCAAGAAGAACCTCTTTTTCTTGAAGGGTCATTGAGAATGGATGAAAATAAGATTCAAGAGGACCTAAATACTCTCCATGGAAGACATGATTTGGTCTAAAAAAATTTTGGAGCATGGAGGAGAAATATTCCATGGAGGACATCAAGAAATTTCAAAAGGAAATATTTGACATCAGAGGTAATCTTTTGAATTTGATTTCTGATATAGATTATTTAATTGAGCTTGTTGGTTTGTATCATGGACTAACCTTGAAGGATGTAGAATATAATGACAATCTCTCAAATGAGTTGGAGTCCACCCAAAATGCACTCCAAAAATCTATGGTGCAGATTGAGCAACTTCAAGAGAGGTTGCAAGGGTCCTTTACACCCTCCTACATATCAAACAATCATTCAATGGATGAAATAATTTATGTTACAAAGGAGGAGCGTATGTGATGGTATAACATGAGGTACATGTTGAATGTTCTTGGAGAGACTACAATCCAACAAGAAGGAACCGAGCACTTGTTATTGTTCAGAGGGATTATGAGTTGCCTCTTGGTGAGAGTAGTAGAGCCTCAGAGGAGGCACATGATCTCACAAAAATTGAACCAGCCAATGATGGAGAAGATGCATTCAAAATTTTGATAGGTAAGAGTTGCAAATAGGTAAGCTTGGTTCACAATTATTCACTCCCTACTTCATTTTCAGCCACATCAACTGGAGATGAAAATTGGGTGAAAGGTTTCTATTTTATGGTGCCACTTGAAGAGTATGTAACTTATATCTATCCATTTTATGATGACATGACTAGATCACCATGTTATTTACATTTTCAGAAGCATCCTTTGTTACATTATGATGATACACATCTACATGGATGCACCTATTATGTTCACTTGAGTCACTTGGAGACTCGTGATTTTACTTACTCCTTCCTAGTCCATTTGATGTTGGAGGAAATTCATCCCACACTTGGGTGAAAAGATATATGATTGAAGAACATTATTATTTGCATAAAAATCCTTTGTTATTTCATGATGATATACATATTCATGGGTGTATTGATGACACTTAATTTGAGTCACCTGAAGGCTTCATGTTTTCTTTGCACCTTATTTGGTTCAGATTTTGGTGGAGGTTATTCATTCACTTGTTGGATGAAATAACACATGGCTGATTATTATTTTGATGCATCTTACGTTCTTTTGGAGAATCATTATAGGACATGGAGTCCTTGCCTATGTCATTGGATAATATTTGATATAATACTTGATTCTTGTGTGTATGGGCCACATGATGATCTACTTGATTGTATGTACACACACTTTCATGATTCTTTGATGAGGTACCTTATTGATGTACACTTGTATGATGCTGCTATGTACTTTAATGATCTATATTATGTATTCATTATGTTTGGAAGAGAGCAATACAAGCAATGGGATCTAGGTATTGCTTGGTTTCAATTTTGGGGGAAACAAGTAGTAGGGGATATTAAGTCACCACTTGAGAAGGTGATTGTAATCAGAGTAGAGAAGAAACAATAATGGTGGTTCCTCTTTGAAATTTTCTTAAAAACATGGAAATTCAAGTTTGGAAACTTAGTACCAACTTCAAAGAATTATACAGAAGCAGAAAGGGATGAAAGTTCAAAAAAAAGGTTTCCAAAAGATGGAGGTAAAGATTAATTTTGAAATTTTTATTTTGATGGATTTGATTAATCCTTTTTGTGGTAGTGGTGATGTCATGATATATATCAATATTCAAATATCCACATATCTTTACTTTTCGAAACACACAATTGTAGTACATGATTGCCACTACTCAAATTGCAACTAAGGTTTGAAGCAAAGTTTTGGAAGGAAAGAAGGTTATTCAAAATACATGTTTGAAATTGATTGAAGATAAGAAATATTGAGTGGGGAGGACTTTCATGTCCCCAATTAAATAATTTCCAAATAAGACTACTTTCAAATAATGTTTCACCAACATACTAGTTCCCTAGGTTGAGATGGAGACACAAATTTTGTAATAAGGGTCAATGGGACCCAAAAGGACTTTAGTTTACCATATTCACATTTAAATGGGTCACATAAATTATAAATGATAATAAAATATGGTGGCATGGTTTCATGGATACGCTTGGAATCCTGTGGATCCTTTGGATGACTAGACTCCCCACACACTTGGATGACCTTCATCCAAATTTGAATGCATGGGTAATGTAACATTAATGGAGGGTGATGTGATGTAAAATATCATATAATTATCTAAGGAGTTCAAATAGGTAAAGGATATTAACTGCCATGGAAGAGGAAGATACTATAATACAAGGTGTGCCACTTGGAAGGAGATTCCATGCACTCTATGACAACAAATGGTGAAAGATTCTATGACAAGTATGCCACATTCAAAACTGATTACAGACATATGGAAAATATGAAATTATGGCTAAAAATATCCACCAATATGTCGAATTATGGAGTTAGAGGAAGCCATTCTAATTGGGGAAATAATTGGAGCACAAAGAGGAAGGCAATTGTCATGAGAGTTACTAAACCACTAACATGAGTTGGAGGAATCTCATGGAGGTAAATTCAAACTTAGGAGGAATCATGAATTTAATAAAAGGATTTCATGAGGAAGAAATATATTTTGATCATTTTTTAATTTTCCTTTTGTATTTTGGAGAGCTATTGCTTTTCCATTGCACGATGAGTCTTCACTCTCCCTGCTTGTGAAGCAATTTAGAGGGAGTTGGATTCCTTTCCAAGTTGGTTTATGGAGAGGCCATTCATACCTCTCATTGGATATTAATGAAGGATTTTTAGTTTCAGATTGAAATTCCATATTGTTGAATTCTCATATATTCCCCTATTCTCTCATTCCTTCTTCTTCATTCCCGCACACTGTCATGTTGAGGGCACACTTGCTGGAGTGGTGCTTGCACTTTGATGAGTATATTTAGTGCCAAATATGTGAAATATGATGTATGTATATTTAATATCATGTACATATGATCTATAATTCCTAATATCAATAATACATATGTTATAGGCTCGCATTTCCATGCTCTTGAATAACTATTTTTCATGGTTTTGGCTTCAATATTGGAGTAGCTTTACATCAGATTTTTATGAGGAAATTTATATGATTTTGATGATTTTTTGGAATCCATATATTATGTAATTATATTTAATTTAATTCCCATTTTATATTCATCTCTAAATCCAAGAAACTCCTGTGTGAAAAACTTCATTATCATGCCATTGTATTTCTAGTTTTCATGGATTTTGGTTTCAATCCTGAAATAGTTTTATATCATATTTTTATGAGGGATATTCTCTGAGTTTGATGATGTTGTGACATAAATATATGATGTTTTACTCTGTAATTTCATTTCCATATTCTCTGTGGTTCTAAATCCAAGAAACCCATATGTGAAACTCTTGCAATTCCATGCTACTAATTCACTAGTTTTCATGTATTTGACTCCCATACTGAATGAGTTGTATACAATACTTGTATGAAGGGATTAATCTGGAGTTTAATAATGTTGGGGAAGAAATTTTTATTATGTATATGGTATCTATATTTCACATCCTGATATGAACCTTTAACTCTACCTTTCATATGTCAAAATTGAGCTAGTTATGCAATTTCCCCATAAGCAATTTCATTGAAAGTTGTCAAATGAATGTGTAACTCTATATCTCGTTTGAAGAAATAATAAACATTAGTAATGATATTCCATTAGTTATTATATCATTCCCCATACTCTTTTCTGAAATTTGGGAGGGTCATACTTGAGTTGGAGAGTTAGTTTGGCCTTCACCCCTAGGGGATTTGATCACAATTTCCTAGTAAAATTGTATTGTTTCTCTTTAGCTCCAATCCAATATGCAGAGGCATAAAGTATGATAAAAAGTGTCCATATACCATTCTGGGATTTTTTAAGACTCACAATACCATTTCCTTTCACATTCGGGACCATTTGGTAAAAGTTGGAACCTTCTAGAGTCATGACTAGTTAACCTTGAATTTTCCCAATTTGTACTTTTCTCCAAAATCCCAAGTAGGGACATTACATAAATTGAATCCATGAGCCTCCTTATGACAATATGTGCATATATATTTTCTTATTCTTATAGGATATTTATTTCTCCCCCTTAACCTCATGCTTACAAGGGGTTGAGGTAGCGGTCAGATGGGCTTGAACTAAAGTGGTAAATTCTCCCATATTCCTAAAAGTTACTTGATATTAGTTTGAGAAAGAATATTCATAACACTATTAACAAATTTTGGTTTTGATTTTTCCTTGCCATCGAAAGT
This sequence comes from Pseudotsuga menziesii, assembly GCA_001517045.1. Taxonomy (NCBI): domain Eukaryota; kingdom Viridiplantae; phylum Streptophyta; class Pinopsida; order Pinales; family Pinaceae; genus Pseudotsuga; species Pseudotsuga menziesii. The sequence continues at coordinate 57,638 of LPNX010016479.1, read as the reverse complement.
GATGATAGTATCCTTCATACTCTTGAAGCTTGCATTATCTCCTTAACACTATCCTATTCACCCATTTTAAGGTTTGAAAACCTAGTTTCAAGTCTATTCATTGAGTAATATTCACCATATCAAAGGATTTTTGGAAGTTATCCTATATTTCTTTTGCACTTCTATAATATTTCGTGTGATAAATCACATCCGACTTAACATATAGGGTGATGAGATTGAGATCTTCATCCTTCAAATGTATGATATCATTGTTGTCATTAATTATAGGAGGGAGAGGTATTTCGACCATGGACATCCATATGTGTTTCCTTTGAAGAAGTCTTGAAAAGCATGATAAATTTTCCTATTCAAATAGGGAAATAACCATTTTACATCCATAGGGGTTAAATCATCTTTATAGACTCAACAATTAAGAACTAGGCTCTTTAAAAAATTATGTAATACACTTCAGTAAATCTGCAATATGGTTTAGTGGAGAATGTAAAGGAACACTACTTTGTTGGTCTTAGATGAGGGTGTAAACCCTAAGAAGGCAATTTCCTTAAAAAAGTCGATATTCAAAAGATAATAAAATCCTGATTTAGTGAAAGATAAAACAACAAAATATTAGCACTAGTGTGCTATAAATAGGGCAATGGTGCCTGCACATGATGTTAGGATATTTAGACACTTAGGATTTATTTAAGATCAACTTGTGTATTATATCCATTAGGTAAAGTGTATTGCTTTAGTATGCATTAAGATGCATTTGTAAATATTCTAATCTGATGGTCACGATATGTTCTAGACATAGAGTGATCCAATGGTTCAACTTCTCTTTGATCATACCTACCATTGATCCATGGCTTAACACCCGATTGGTCCATGATCTCTATTTAAAGAGCATGGATGGTCCTTGGCTAGTTGATCTATTATGAAAAGCTCATGTAACTTTCTTTCTTTTGCATAATAAATTGCTCCAAGTATCTATTTGGTTGCGGCCATGGACTATTTCCCTCTCTAGGGTTTTAACCACGTGACAAGCATTGGTGTATTGATTTGTGATCGGTTTGTGTGAGTGGATGTTCTTAGTGTTCAATATTTTGGGAGTACCCTGTGTACCTGAACATGGTATCAAACCGTTTATGAAGAGTCGCTTCCGTTTGTGATCAAGATCTGGAACCGGTGTTGCCAAAAATTTGAAAGGGTTTCTAGTTCTAGAGTTAATATGCATTTTTAGCCTATGGAAGTTGTTCCATTGCGTCTGGAGCACCGTTTCCATTGGGAAATAATTTTCGTTTCATTGAAAACTATTTCCATTTGTTCCAAAAACACCCATTTCGACAAATCTGAAGGAAAAAAAGGCAAGGATGGAGAATGAGAGAGAAGAGTAAAAAAAAAGAAACCCCTTCCTCTTTCCATTCTTTTTATGTACCTTTTAAACTTAGCTCACTTGGTCCAAAGTTGCTTTATTCTTTAATAGGTCTTGAGTTCAAGACTTATTAAGCTACTTTTTAGTGCATGCAATTTATATTTTCAAGTTACTTTATTGTAAAAGTGCATCTCACTTAAATAAAATAAAATAAAAAGTGAGTCACTTAAGTCTTTTGATTTATTGTCACACTATTTAAAGTAACATTATTGTAAAAGTGAACATCACTTATTCTACAAAAGTGATTCACTTAAAAGCAACTTTATTGTAAAGTGATTGTCAAAGGTTGATCTTGGGAAGAGGGGGGTTCTTTTTTTAGTTGGTCAAGTTAAAATCTTCCATGTCACTATTGGGGACACCTTAAACATTTTCTTTGATCAAGCATATCTTCATCATTCGGAATCAGTTTTTAGTGTCATTTTTTTTTAAAAAGCCTAATTTTTTGAGTTCTTTGCATCTAGATAGTTAGTTTCTGTTCTTTCAGCCATTATTTTATAATATGGCTGCCCCTTGTGATATTATACTTACTAGTTCTAACTACTTCTCATGGAAATCTCGTATGGAGGATGTTCTAAGAAGTAGGGGACTTTTCAGAATTACGTCAAGTAAAGAAATAGAACCCACTGATGATGATAAGAAAATAAAATGGGCAAATAGATGTGATGAAGCTCGTGGATTTATTGGGATTTCAATCTCTACTGATTCGTGATTCCACATATCTAGAATTGATGAACCTGATAAAGCTTGGGAAAAGTTGGAATCTATGTTTGGTAAACATAATGAAATTCAAGGTCATCAACTTGAGAACAAGTTGATTTCTTTGAATCCAAGTGATTTTTCATGCATTCAAGATTATTTATCTAAGTATAAAACTCTTAGACTCTTATGTGAAGTATGCAAGATTAAGAAATAAGACAAACAATGTATTTATCATATTCTTTCCAAACTTGGACCTGCATATTCTATTTTTGTATCTACATTTTACTCCATAAAAGAATCCTTGAATGCAGCTAGCTATCAAGAGCCTAGTATTTAATCCTTTTGTGATTCCTTAATTAGAGAGCAAGATAAGCTCATTCATCTTGGAATAATTAACAATGCAAATACATCTGGGAAAGCCTTATTGTCCCAATAGAAAGAAAAGTCCAAGCCTCCTAAGAAACAAAATTTTTGCAATACTAAGCCAAACAAGGGTCCCAAACCCTCTCAGTCAGCTCCTTATTTAAAAAATGACAAAGGATCCAAGCCAAAAGGTAAGAAGAATCAGCGTCATTGTAATTTTTGTGGGAAAAACAATCATGATGAATCTAAGTGTTTCAAGAAGATGGCATCCTTGGAAGCAGCAATGAAGAAGCACCACGTCAGCCTAGATTCATCTTCAAAATTTACTTCTCATGGACATGCACTTTGTGCTTCTAGTTACTCTTATACTGCATCTTCTTATTCTACTTCAAATGAATGGCTCATTGATTCTAGAGCATCTTATCATATGGCTAAGGATCAAGCCATCTTTTCTACTATGCATAAATGTAACACCAAACAAATATTTGTTAGTGATGATAGATCTCTAAGTGTTGTGGGATCTGGAACAGTTCCAATAGAAAATGGTCATTTCAGTGATGTACTATGTGTTCCAAAAATTTTCTGCAAATTTTTATCAGACTATCAAATTACTCATTCAGGTGAAGGTAAAACTGTGACGTTTACACCTCACCAAGTTGTAATCAAGGATTTTAAAAATCCTCAAAATTTTCTTGCTCCTGGAACTGTTGATGATATTACCAGGTTGTACAAATTTAACAACTTTGGGTCATCACCTTTTCATTTAGTTTTTGTTGCTCATAGTGATAACTTGAGCAAACTTTGGCATGAGTGATTTGGTCACTTAAATTATCGCTCATTGCAACAACTATGTAAAGACAATATGGTGACTAGTCTTCCGATGGTATCTTGCAAGGATGGTGTTTGTTCTAGTTGTGTGCTCGGAAAAAATCATTGGGACAATTTTGACAAACGTGCCTCTTGGCATGCCTTGGTTCCCTTGGAGCTTGTGCATAGTGACTTGTGTGGTCCTCTTCCATCTGCTTCCTTTTCTATTTTCAAATATTTCTTAACTTTCATTGATGACTACTCCAGACGCACTTGGGTTTACTTCCTAAAACTTAACGGCGAAGTATTTAACATGTTCTTGGACTACAAGGCCCTTGTTGAAAAACAATCTGGTCATCAAATTATTACATTAAGATCTGACAATGGAGGAGAATATGTTAACAAAAAGTTCACTACTTTCTGCACTGAACAAGGAATCCAACAACACACTGTTCCATATACACCACAACAAAATGGCGTAGTTGAACGGAAGAACTACACTTTAAAATAAATGGATAATTGTATGATCCAATCTAAGGGACTAAGTCTTCAATATTGGGATGAGGCCATAAATTGTGCAAATTACATATTTAATCACACACCCACTAAATTTTTAAAAGGTATAACAATGGAATAAGCATGGAGTAAAATTAAACCATATGTAAGTCACTTTTGTGTGTTTGGTTGTGAAGGATGGGCTCACATTCTCGATGAAAAATGGAAAGAATTGCATCCTAAAAGTAAAAAGTGCATATTTGTTGGATATTCTGAAGATGCAAAAGGTTATAGACTTCTTCAGTCACATTCGCATGATATAATCATAAGAAGAGATGTTGAATTTGATGAAAATCCCTTGGCCTACTAGCCTAACTTGGAGGGTGTGCCTCTTTGTCTTGCGAGCCTAATTCAATGAATGTTCCTTCTTCTCCTTCCAACTTTCTTGACAGGTTTCCAAATCCAGTTTCTGATGATGATAGTGAGGATGAAAATCCACCTCCGCCTGCTCATGTTCCTCCAGTTGCACCAGCACCAATGCTTCCTCGATGGGTCTGTTCAACATGTGAAACAACTGGTGATCTTTCCGGTGATCCTAGAGATCAACATTGAACACGTTCTCAGTTTCAGCGAGCCTCTTCTCTTTTTTCTCAAGCTTCCAAGAATCATGATCCAAAAACTTTTATAGAAGCTTCAGGAAATCTAGATTGGGATACAGCTATGGATGAAGAATATCATTTCTTGATAGTGAACGATACTTGGTATCTTGTTCCTCTTCCAAAAGGAAGAAAACTTGTCAGATGTAAATGGATCTACAAAACTAAGTATGCATCAGATGGAAGTGTTGAAAGACTTAAGGCAAGGTTAGTTGCCAAAGTTTTTTCCCAAGTTGAAGGGATTGACTACAATGAAACCTTCGCTCTTGTCGCAAAAATGAACTCCATCTGTTTTGTTCTTTCCCTTGCAGCCTCACATAACTGGGAAGTCCAGCAAATGGATGTCAAGTTTTCCTTTTTACATGGTGATTTACATGAGGAAATTTACATGGAAAAACCTCTTGGATATGCTTAGAATAACTCTAGCCTTGTCTGTTGCCTTAAGAAATCCTTATATGGCCTTAAGCAAGCTCCTAGAGCTTGGTATGCCAAAATGGATAGCTTTCTCCTTGACATTGGTTTTTCTAGATGCCATTCTGACCCCAATGTCTATACCAAGAAAGTAGAAAACCATCTCATCATACTTGTTCTTTATGTTGATGGTCTTACCCTTACTGGTAGTGACCCTAAACTTTTAACCCATGTGAAATCCAGTCTTAAGCAAAATTTTGAAATGTCAGACTTAGAACATTTGCATTATTTTCTTGGTCTCCAAGTCTTGCAAACCAAAGAAGGAATATTTCTTTCCCAGTCTAAGTATGCTTGTGACCTTCGTCGTCGCTTTCACATGGAAGATTGTAAACCAGCCCCTTCTCCCTTTCAGTCCAGAGTCAAACTTTCTGCCACTTGTACTTCACCTGAAGTAGATGCCACCTTGTATCGTCAGCTTGTTGGTAGTCTCTTATACTAGACTCATTCCCATCCTGACCTTTCCTTTGCCATTGGTCGTGTTTCCTGTTCTATGCAAACAACTCATGAAAGTCACTGGAAAGCAGCAAAAATAATACTTCGATATATTTGAGGTACAATTCAGTTTGGAATTCATTACAGTACAAGGGGTAAACCTTTGTTGGTTGGTTTCACTGATTCAGATTGGGCCGACAATCCTGATGATCAAAATTCTATTGCAGGTTATGTTTTGAGCCTGGGATCTGGACCTATCACTTGGGCTTGTAAGAAACAACAAGCTCTTGCTCTTTCTTCAGCAGAAGCATAATATCGAGCCGTAGTTAATGCCAGTCAGGAATATTTATGGCTTCAACAGATCCTTTCAGAGTTTGGATTCGAGCAACAACAGCCTACTCCACTTTGGTGCAAAAATCAAAGTGCCATCAAGCTTTCCAAAGATCCATTTCTACATCAATTCAGCAAACACATTGAGCTACACATACACTTCATCAGAAATCTTGTTCATGATTGTGTTCTTGAAATGCTCTACTGCTCTATAGATGATCAAGTTGCAGACATCTTCACCAAGTCTCTTACAGAAGTGAAGTTTTCTAAACTTCAATTTATGTTAGGAGTTCAGGAATGTGTCCTTAAGGGGGGATAGGCTCTAATACCTCCTTCCTTCTCATAATAGTGTCACTTTTGTAAATCCTTCAATCCTATCCCAATTTGTTCTTAGGGGGGGATGTTAGGATATTTAGACACTTAGGAGTTAGTTAAGATCAACTTGTGTATTATATTCATTAGGTAAAGTGTGTTTCTTTAGTATGAATTAGTATGCATTTGTAAATATTCTAATCCAACGGTCACGATATGTTCTAGACATAGAGTGATCTAATGGTTCAACTTCTCCTAGATCATACCTACCATTGATCTGTGGATTGACACCCGATTGGTCCATGATCTCTATTTAAAGAACATGGAGGGTCCTTGGCTAGTTGATCGATTATGAGAAGCCCATGTAAATTTCTTTCTTTTGCATAACAAATTGCTTCTAGTAGCTATTTGGCTGGGATCGTGGACTGTTTCCCTCTCGAGGGTTTTAACCACATGAAAAACATTGGTGTATCGATCTGTGATTGGTTTGTGTGAGTGGCTGCTCTTGGTGTTCGGTCTTTTAGGAGTACCCTGTGTACCCAAACACATGAGAGAGAGAGCACATGAAGACATATAAAATGATATCCATAGCCATAATCATAAGTGCACCAAATACATAGATACAACAACCATAACCAAATAGCTATAACAACCAAAGAGAGTGCAATATAGAGAAGGTACCCTTAAGCTTATGATTAAGAAATAATATAAATAATACAAATGAGGAGTGGTGTATTTATACACCATCCAAGAGGTAGGGGACTATACCTAAGGGTATTTGAATAAGTCTACTTTAACCTAAATTAGCAGCAAATACAATGTAATAAAGTGTTATACAAAGGTAGGCACATGGGCATAATACGTATAATAATAATGGCTCATCAAAATTGAATAATAAACCCATACAACATTCTTGTATATCAAACAAGGGTGGCTGCAAAGAAACTAACCCATGCATTATGTTTAGATAGACGAGACTAGGGCATAGTAAGAAGCATAACACATAGTTGATCGAGTAAAAGAAAAAACAACATCCGTTGATCATTTTTGAGGTAACGACTGAAGAATGATTACTAATTCTTTAGTCTTTGGGTATTTCTTATGAGTTGAATTCTCCAAGTCGATTCAAATCCTTTTAATATTGAAATTGATTTTCATTGGTGATCTTATCAATAATGGGTGGCCTAGTTTAAAAAATCCACTATAAGGGTTTGGCACTATAACTCACAATAGATTAATTGCCATAATGTTTGATAGTGTTTCAAAGCGATCTGGTAGCAAAGATCAGAGGTGAGGCTAGGAGAGCCTCACCTCTCAATGGAGAAACTAAAAAGAATACTCAAACCTAAAATCACACTCAGAACCCAAACACAAAGAGAGAGAGACACAAGAACGATACCCGAAAAGTTGAATGCTTCATTAGGAGGCCATATTTATACTAATATATCTAATATCTCTACTTAATACATTGCCGAATACATAATGGAGAGTGTGGGCCTCCCATACAACCCAATTCTTGTGAAATTTGTTGTACTTAAACAAGACCAAGTCTCGTAAGACTTAATTATGAGAAATGAAAATTCAAGATTGGAATCATATATAACTCATGGAAAATATTGAATCAATATCAATGACGATATTGTTTTTCTGTACTCTATGCTTATGACATAAGATTCAACCCTTGGTGAATCTTGTTTTATTTGAAAGTTAACATGTAGGATATCACATGATGTAAGTTATCATTTAAGATAGTGGTTAACAAGAATAAATTTGGTGGTCAAAGCTTGATGGTATGTTTCCATGAGGCATAACTGAGGAACTTGTTCTTGAATACCTCTTGAAGGCGATGCACTTTATGTTAAAGGACTTGCAATATTTATAATTGAAGAAATGAATGCTAAAATAAGCGCCATATGGTTCAAGGATACCAACTTTAATTTATTCAAATGATGTGTAGTTAGATCATTTATGCATCAAATTCCAACAAATGGTCATGTTCTCATTGCACATGTATAGTGTTTTCCTCATTAATTTAGGATGGCCAGTTGTGGTTTGTATTAGTTGTACTCTATATTTTTCTCATTAGGTTTGAATGATCATATGAGGTTTCTCTTCATAACATGTCATTTTTAGGATAGATGGAAGGGTTTTTAATTTGGGAGTTGAGGCCTATGTGTTATCTTGAGTTGCCAACCCACAGGTGTTAGTCTTTCAATGTTTTTTCCTTCTAGTATGATGATAAATGTGAATGCATCCTACAATTTTATCGAAAAAATAATTGGTTGTTAATCAAGTAGGAGGTAGCGACTATGGAAGACTAATGCTCTCATTAAAAGTCTATTTCTTTTTGGAGGAGTTCATTGAGAAGAAAAACAACTGTAAACAATCTCTCAGGATTTGATGGATTTACAAGGTATATTTTCTGAAGTCTCCAGATGGGTGAATGTATGTAGAATCCCCGAAATCCCCAGGATAAGCGAAGCATCGTGGAACCACTAGCTCCACCTGTGTAAAATAGTGGCCCCATAAAAATAAAGTAGCAATATTTATGTAAAGACAAACAAATCATTGTCTAACTAAATTTCTTCTGAATATTTCTAGGATGAATCAAATGTTGAATTTGAGAACGAGGATGGCGTTTCAAATCAAAAAATTCTCATGAGATTCATAGCATGGGAGATAAAATTCATATACCAAGAGTGGGGAGGGGATTTCAAGGACAATGAGGATCTAGACATTCGTAGACAAAGACTAACAATACTTATTTTCGACTGACTTTCCCATCCCTACTCTTGGCTCATATGGTCATTGTTTTCATGCTAGTGGTGGGAAGAAGAAATCACTAGATGAAATTGTATCTACTACATTTAATTAAATCATGATCTATTGTGTCAAGGATTGGGTATTGATCCATTGGTGGTGAATAAATAGGATCCAAAATGGGCATTGATTGTAACATGCATGGATTGAACCCCTAGTGTGATGATGTATTACATAGAAAATTGAATATTTATTCCTGAAAGGTTAAACATGTTGTATTTTGCAATAATTAATATTAAAAATACATTACTGACTATGATGAGATTGTACTTTGAAAATATAGGGGACCTATGTGTTCACCAGAGGTTGAAAGGGGGAATAAAGGAATGTTTAAGTGGGATAGTTGAATTATTCCCTTGAACCAGATGGATCCATTCCTTAATAAAAAAGTTATCCTTATCTAAAAAAATATTACAGTTTACAGATGTTAAAAGCAATGGAATGAATATATGAAGCTTGCATTTGTGCCTAAGACATTTAATATTTTGAGGTCGAGTTAAGGAAGAAATTGCTTTGAGTTTTAGACTAAGACCATGCCTTATTCGTTTTCTTAAAATGGATAAGTGTTAAACCTTTAAATCAAAAGAGAAATCATGATTTTCCTTTGTTGAAGTATCGGTACCAATGTCGGCACGTATCGAAATTGGAATCGGGGGTTGCCTTGTGGTTTCCTTATGGAGTTGTGGTTGAATTCCAATTTCCGACTTCTGATTAGGAGGGTGATAGTGACCAGTGCATGTGAATTGTTGAAGTTACAATTCCAAGGTGGCAACATCGATGTAGGCATCATAAGGGTTATTGATAAAAAAAATTTCAGCTAGTGTCGACTTCCGAGTTTTGACGTACCAACGTCAGGTAACTCGACGGGATGACATCGGGTAACTCAAGATTCAGACGTCGAGGAGGTCATATCGAGGTTGTTTCATTATTGACCCGCTATGTGGTTCCGATATCCAATTCCTGATGTCAAAAATGTCAAGAAGGTATGGTTAAATTGGGAAGGCTATAATAACCGTCGGGACTAATTTATTATGTTAATTCATTAACTAATTAACTAAATTTAATCAATAAATAATAAATTTAACCTATATTTAACTACGCTTTCACAATGGTAAGTTTAATGGTGCTCATTATTAATTGTTCAAATAATTTCAAACTAATTTTCATGTAATTCCAATCTAGTAATTTATAAGTTTGTATTGCGGAGAATCATAAGAGACTCCATTCCCCTTTAAGAAAGAAATTATGTTTACTGGCATGTAACATGCTTATGTATTATAGATTGGTTATAGAGCCTTTGTAGTGCTTTATGTGTGCTTTTAGCTACATACTATTATATGTGTAGCTATTTAATGCATGGGTGTATTACATTGATGTTCCCTTTGTTTCTATTGAAGCTTCTTGTTTTATTATTGGCGATGCAACATAAGTTTCAGAGGCAAAGCTAGCAGGAATTTCAATACCAACACCAAAGGCTAAGGTATTAAGATAGATTGCTTTTGTAAAATAAAAATAAAAAAATTAGGGGTTATGAATATATCGTGCTAGGTAATAGGGTTTTAATTTGCCAAAACATTAAACATATACCAATTCACAACATTATAGTTTTTTTCCCTTGCAATTGTTATTCATGTCCATGGTTTCTGGTTTTGATGTTTCAGAACATATAGAAAAGTTTAGATTTAAATTTCTTATAGATCTCATCATAAAATTCCAAATGAAGATAGAGCGAAGACATCAGGGTTAAGTATGCTGTAAAGTGAAAAGTTACAGGAATATAAAGTTGTAAGGTAAGAAAGGGAATCACCAAGACCAAGTTTAGGAGGAACACTGAGACCAAGCAAGTGAAAGACCAAGCAAAAATACAATACCAAAAGAAAAATTACAAGAAAATGTTGCTACTGTTTATATTTCTTTATGTGGAAAATATTTTTGAAATTAGAACTAGATTAGGATTTAGAGTAGGAATCCTGGTTACAAGATTTCGACATTACAATAATTTCATTTATGAATTTGTACCAATAATTGTTTCATAGAATGTATCTGGAATAATAATTCTCCTTTTGATTATTCAGGAATTGGACTATTCATTCTGAACCAGTTGTTGATGAATTCGTTGGAGTAGTAGCAACATTATCAACTAGAGAAGCAATAACGAAGGAAACGATATATTAATATCAAGTTGGTGGACAAGACAACGATATCTTGATGGTGGTGGATAGAACAATGAAGATCAAGGGTGGCGGAAATGATTCTAACAATTAATGTTAGCATTAATGTACTCTTCAAACTACTTCATGGTATTTTGAATCTCTAATTGCTAAAAACATTAGAAAAATAGTGTGGTTCTTTGTTTTTTCCTTGGGATGAGGCCAAATAAGAGATCAAATTCTTTGATTGATTAATAAAATGACTTCGTCGTATGATAGATTGAGAAAACAATGCACAATGAAAACTTAGGATTAAATATTTTGATTTGTGTGTCATTCTAATAGAAAAATGACAAGCAAATTACTAGAGTCCCTACTAGCCTGAAGGCAGGGACTAATAAGCAAACCCACATTGTTTATGTATTTTGTATTAAACTTTTACATATATAGGGAATGTTTCTTAATATTCCATGTAAATGAGTAACTCTGTCTGATTTTTTTTAATATAAGAAAAAGTATGTGAAAAGTAAAATAACATAATAAAAAAAATTGAAAAAAAGAAGAGAATAAAAACCCATTTAAATTAAAGTTTGCATCATGTATTTCTTGTGCAACGATTGTAATATGTAGTTTAATAAAAACCTATTTTCCTTCAGGTGTACAAGGAATAACAAACCATCAACTTTATTCATGATATTTTGTCCATAAAAGAAAGCTTATTTGTAGCCTTGTTCTAGAAACACATACGATGCAACTTTTGTTGTCAACAATTCTCTATGTCAACAACATGTAATTTAATATCAAACCATTTTCATTCAAAAAATCACACATTTAATTGACCCAAGCTGCAATTTAGCAATCTCATGAACACTGCCAACATAGTCAAGTTTTCTTTCAATTGGTTGTATATCTCTTGAACTTGTACGACTTGTTTAATGAAATCTAGCGAACACTCCAAAATAACATATTTTTTCATCACAATCTACACTCTTCACTCATAAAATGATCATACATCCTTATTGCACATTGTGTTTGTACATTCAATAATGAAAAATATATATTAAAATCAATAGATAATCTTACACTTTTAGGAATATATAAGTGTTTATAATTTAAATATAAGTAATATATCTTATATATTAATGTCTTTTCATTATTTGTCTTGTTTTCACACAATTTATAAATCTACTCCAACCATGTGTTTGTGTGCCTTATAGGCCATAGATGATGTAATTCTTGAAGGAACATTGCACAAGAAAGTGCATTTTGTAACTATTGTATTTTATTTTTTATGCATCTCATTGGACATGTCTATCCATTTCTTGGGTGTCTCCATATTGAAAAGGTGAAAAATTGGGTATAAAATCAAAGTTGAAGGGTAGATATAAGACTAGATCTAATTCCCTTGGATTGATGATGAGAAAATGCTGGCAATGTAGCAATATTATAAGTCAGTGAGAGTCAAGAAGAGCAAAGGATATGAGGAAGCATAGTCGAATCAAGGTAAGCCTTCAACTAATGAGAAAAGTGATGTGTTTTTGTCCTTGACAAGTACATAGTTAGATTATGACTCTTAGTCGATCAACTATGGTGTATCGTATCATATGACACCACACATAGAGTGGCTCTATGAATATGAGAAATATGATGGTGGTGATGTTATTCTAAGAGGATGATTCACTAACCAAGATTATTGGACGAGGTAAAGTTCAAATAATACTGAAAGTGGAAGGATATGAACTCTTCTAGGGGTGCTGCATATTCTAGGTTTGAATTGAAATCTGATATGTGAGCAAGATAGGAAATGCAGGTGTGCAGTTTGTATTGAAAATTTTGTTGAAAATTGTGCGAGGAGAGATGGTATTAATGAGAGGAGTACATACTAGAACAATGTAAAAGATATTAGTGAGACAGGTCTTCGTGTTATGCATAACAGAGGTCTGTTCAAAGGTATCCTTGATTTCACTTTAGAAGTAGACTCATGTGAACATTGTGTTTATGGTAAACATATTCGTGTAATATTCCCATATAGAGCCACAGGGTCCAATAAAATAATATAGTTAATAAATATTGGTGTTTAGACTAGTACTAGTCCATTCACTAAGAGGTTCCTAGTATTATGTCTCTTTCATAGAATATTTCTCCACAATGACATGGTTGTATTTTTTGAGGAGTAAATCTATGGTTTTTGAAATGTTCCAAGATTTTAAATCGCTTGTAGAAAACCAGACTGGCATAAAGATCAAGATGCTGAAAATTGATAATGGAGGAGAATTATATAGTAAGGGGTTCAACTAGTTCTGTAGATAGCACGATATAGCTCAAGAAAACAAAAATCCATACATGCCTCAAATGCACGGGGTTGTTGAAAGAATGAATAAAATTTTAATGGAAAAAAACAAGGATCATGCTTAGTGGTGTAGGTATCGCACATGAATTCTGGTCAAAGGCATTTGACACAACATGTTACTTGGTGAATAGTTCGTTGTTGATGGATCTGGTCGACGAGACTCCATATGAGGCATGGACTAGGAAAAATCCCTCCTTTTCACATCTCAAAGTCTTTGGGTGTGATGCCTTTATGCATGTATCCAAATATAATAATAATAATAATAAAGTTAACAACAAGTATGATAAATGCACCTTCATCAGGTGCAAATATGGAGTGAAAGGTTATAAGTTGTGGAATGTGGTCACAAGGAATAAAATTTGTAGTAGATGTGTGATTTTTATAGAATTCGAAGGTAATTCCAAGATTGAAGAGGATAAAAGAGCAAAGGAACCAAAATATCTAGAGTTCAAATGGAACACTAAAAGTCATGATTCAAATGAGTTGACTGAATCAGACAAAAAGGTGGAACAACAAACTTCGGTCATTAGGAGGTCTGGTCAATAAAAGATACAACCTGAAAGGTACAATACACCATATTAATTCTATTCTTTTGCATTAAATACCATAGAAGAGGATCCCAGGTTGTGAACATAAGTAAGAAACTTGAAAGAGGGTAAACTCTGGAAACAGAGCATGGAAGAATAAATGGATACCTCACAAAAGAATGAAACATGGTATTTGGTTGCATTACCAAATGGAAGGAAACCCATTGGAAGTACGTGGGTGTTCAATAAAAAGTTGAACACAATAGGTTAGGTCAAGAAGTACAAGGATCAACTAGTAGCACAGGGATAATCCCAAGTCGAGGGAGTTGACTTGGTGAGATATTTTCTCTTGTTGCAAAATTAACTTCCATAAGGGTATTCAAGGTCTTTAGATACAACATTCGATATTGAAACATAATAGAGGGATGTGAATACAAAATTTTTCCATGGTGATCATAAAGAATAAGTTTATATGAAGCAACTTGAAAGATTCATAGTGAAAGGGGAAAAATAGATTGTCTACAAGCTCAAGAAGTCATTATATGGTTTAAAGTAGTCACCTAGGATGTGGTACCAGAAGTTTTATATGTATATCCACCACCTGTGTTTTGTGAGAAGTCAGGTTTATCACTACGTGTAGACCAAGAAATTTACTGATTACTTTATGTATGTAATTTTTTATGTAGACGACATGTTCTTGGACGGAAACAACCTGGATGATGAGGTTTTTTCTCTAAGTGTATTGTATTACCCTAACTTTGAAGAGAAGAGATGGGTTTCAAGGAGGGTGTATGCTTTTGTAAAAAAAGAAATACGTGTTTGCAACCTATTGTTCTATATTGTTCCATTCACAATTACCTTATGACTCTTCACATTAGGTTTTATCATTCCCTTCATGGTGGTCATATGATTCCTTACATGGTTTTGCATACTATAGTCTTGTACCATGATAAGTTGGAAATCCGTAGAAGAATGACATTGGAATTGTATGAATATACAACAACAGTATTAACACATATAGTTTTTTATAGAATATAATATTATTATGTTGATACAATACCATATATTTTATATATGCAACACTAATTTGATGCAATTAGACACAAGGACAACTCCCACGATGCACTACAATTTTTATTAACACTAAAATGATGCCAATATGATAAACTATGATGCTAATTGGAAAATGGATGACATTAAACATAAATGTATATGTTTGAGAACTTTCATTGTCGTAAATTCAATGCAAATTTAGGTTGCAAAATCTCAATGTGCACCAACAATTTTTTTGGAAATTGGAAAATGGGATATGATGAGGTAAATAAGGAACTCTACAACCCTGTATTGTAGTAGTGACATATTCCATACAATGTAAAATACCACTCTGTCATGATGGATCTTGATACATCATATACTTATATGAATTCCCATAATTCATTGAATTCCTCAATTAATGGTTGGAGGAAAGGATCACTTATCTTCACTCGTATTCTATGAGTAACTATATAAGAGTGAACACAATTCTTCATAGAAAACTATGGGTGAATATTGTATTGATCATGAAAATTGACCATACATAATAGTTCATTTTTTGGGTGGAAATGGTTTAACTCCATCCATGGTTATGATCGATCAAATGATTCTTCTCCATTCTTGGATTTATCATGCCATGTATCTTCTATATGATTCAAGGCTATTGAATATGATTTGATCCACATAGATCTTGGATCACTTAACTGTGGTCCATTCCCAACCCGACACATGAATAATTTTCTGAAATGAAAGATCCTTTGAATCCTTGTTAATACTTGGGATTGTAGTCATGCACCACAATATATAAGGAGGGCCACTTTTGCCCTTTTTTAATTTATGATATTTGTCATGCCCGCACTCTAGACATATATATTTGTTCATGTGCAATTATAGGACCTCAACACCAAACCTTTTTAGTATTTTCTTTGCCTCTTCACAATTGTAGAGGAAGAAGTTATTAGTTGGAAATTCCTTATAATTTAATAACTTGCAATTGGTGACAAATATAAATGTGCATTGCTGTTAAGAACATATAAATCCTCATTTTAAATTTATTATTGTATGACAATAATTGATAAAATACAAGGGTGTTAATGGTTTTCTACCTCATTAGTACCAAAAAACACATGTCTAACATACCATACAATGCTTTGAAGTTGTAAAGTAACATGGTTGTACCTAGTTAGTATACCTTGCCCATATCCATAGAGAGGGGTGGTGGAAGTATATCCAATGATTTCAAATAAGTTTTTAGCTATATGAGCATCATTCCCAAGATCAACTTGTTGGGTTGTATTTAAAAACATTCCCTCCAAGGCATGGGTATCCCATAAGAAATCATTCTTTCCAACTTTTATAACCTTATTTTCCTCCCCAACTTTTGAAGAATTAATGCTACTGTATATTTTTGAATTGGTGACCCAAGGAATAATCAAAACTGAATACATGGTTGATTTGACTATGCTTTGTATGATTCCCATCCAAGTTGTGATTAATTACTAGCCTTCTCTTGAGTTGACATCATAGTGGGGAGAAATGGTAGATGATATACATGCCACTCTTCATCCAAATGTTGATTGGAAATATATTGAACATAAACAATGATATTAGTAAACACGATGTATTTACTAAGTTAACACATCAAACCAAAAATTTATCTAAACCATGTAAGTTTTTTCCATTGCATATGTAAGTAACCACTTCAAAAAACAAATTTTGAATTAATTAAGGAATTTGCATTAATTCCGTAGAATATCCAAAACTACAATTAGTTAATGATCTTGTTTGTATACCCAAAAGGGGCATTTAAATGTAGTCCCAATTAAATCTACCTTTGATGAGTAAGTGGACTGCAAAAATCCTAATTTACTAGTAAATCGTCACTAGAAAACACACTAGATATTGCATGCACAAAATAAATCTTGAGGACTTCCTTTTCATAGAGAACTCTTTCTCATTGGAGTATTCCTTAAACAAACAGTTTGCACTGAACAATGAGAATCTATATCTATTTATGAACCTTGTAATGTGGCTACAAGTTTGTGGACTTCCATCATTATATTGTTATTATTGTTTACATTTCTAGAAGCATAATCATTCATGCACAAAATATACATGGAAATTCCATGTTTTTATTTAACAATATCCATGTATAATCACGCTAACTATAAATATGGCTATAAAATGGAAAAAATGATATTGATTGTTCGGGAGGACTGAAAACATGTGAAAGGATCGACAATCCAACTAATTTATAGAACCTATTTTAGACTTGAAAATCATGCAACTATTACCACAAAAATATAATTTAGGCAAAAGTATGGAAGGTAGCCAAGAGAAATACAAAGTGCTATTGTAACAAGTTTGGTATTTATTTTTTATTTGGACAAGAAGAGAGACGTTGTTGCTACATTCTAACAATTCAGCCAACCTTGTTGTGTACTTGGACATTATTGTTGTCGGATCATATAAATTTTGACCCCTTAGTATATATGTTTATACGAATATTCATATAATAATTTGCCTCACTATAACTCTTAAATGACTCAACATAAGGAGAAAGGTTGGACAATTTTGAATGAAAAATGGTTGGTTTGGCTTCCAACTTTTCAAAAAATGAGCATATGGAATCTTTCCTATGTAATTTATATATCTCCTATCTATCCTTAATAGAAATGGGAGGAATAATCCCATCAACTTAGGGTATTCATCATTAACATAATGGAAAAATATGACACTTTAAGGGTTCACAATCAACCCTTTACATTTTTAACAATCATATATAGTTGGGGTGTCATAATAGAGTTCCAGTTCATGGTGAAATACCATTGGCCTAAGATGGTTAGTAGAGGATGGGGTGTTACAATTGGTGGGGTAAAGTGGCTATACATTTTCATATACCATATACCTATGGTATCTTAATATAAATAAGAGATTGAAATGTTTTTGTATAGGCTGGATTGGTGTAACATCATGTTCGTTTAAACTCCATCCCAAATCAAGATCGTAAAAAATCAATGAATAGTTATTCAAATTGAAATGAAAAGGTAGTAGATATTCAATCAAATAATCAAAATATAAATGAAATCTAGACTTATTCCAAAGAGAAAGGGATAAATTGGTGGACTTGGGATGATATGGAATGAAGATGTCAAACACTTAACCATTTGATATTAACACATCCCCCCTACATTTTAGAGAAAACTAAATTTAATAGGTGTTTGCATTCTTAAAAGGAAGTGTGGGAAGAATGTAACATTTAACTTCAAATATAATTTAGAATACCATTATTAAGTAATCAATGCATCTATTTATATTAGATTCACTTAAATTTATTGCACATCAATGAAAAAATCTATGCTAAAATATTCACTAAGAAAAAACTCCACAAAGTACAATTTGTAGAGGTTTACATTTCCATACTTTCTTAAATGTATTCCTTGACCATATAATTCACTATTTGGAATTGGAACAAAGGCCATGATTCGAGGAGTTACACAAAGCTTCAATTTGAACACCCCAGTTGGAAAAAATATAAGAAGACATAGTGGAGCATAATAGAGAGCACAAAGGACATGCAAATCCATCCTACTTGCATCTATGGCGGGTGAAAGGCTATATGGACAACATGGTTTGTCCTAAATTTCTTGTTAGTTATTGATTTGTAAACATATAATACTAATAGGGTGGTTTATTCACCAGTATTCTAATCATAGGATATGTTTTATAAATACATTATCTAGAGTTGGAACTTGGAAGAAAACATTTTGGAATTTTATTTTTTTTTTCTGTTTTTTTTGTACTTACAAGTTGTATAATAAGGCTACACCACTCTCTCTCTCTTTTATAAATATATTCAGTGTATGTTTTTGTTGAATAAAAATACTGAAGGACACACCATGTAGAAAAAACATTTAAAAGTAAAAGATAATGCATTTTTCGGTCATGTGTTGAATAAGGAAACCAAAAAAAGAGTGGGAATTCCTTTTTGTAAAAGTGAGTTAAATAAAACCCTGCTCCAATATTATGTGAAAATTTAGAGGGGAGATATTTTCAAGAGAAATTTAGCAAGAAAGAGTTTGGAATGGACATATCTTTCCAAGATTATAATTCACTGGGAATCACCATGGGTTGCATAGAAATATGCAAAGGGAACATTTTAGGTGTGTAACCTCATTCTCTTCATATCAACAAATTTTCCCTTTGTAGATTCACAATTTCCTTGAAAACATTATTTATACCTATTCATATTTACAATTAATTTCACAAAATGGAAGGGATTGAGACTTATCTTTAATGCTACAAACTCTAGGTTTTTTTGTTACTTCCCTCTAGATTTTTGTTGTTACAAACTCGAGCTTTGTTGTTGCTTCCCTCTATTTTTTGTTGTTTCAAACCATAATAGTAGGTGTTTAATTTTTTTTTAATTTGTTTTCTTGGGGATTGGGGTATTTATTTATTAGGGTGTTTGTTTTATTCAATAGTTTTTTGATGAAAATAATATATTAATGGATTGGAGCACCTCATTTCCTTGGATTGCAAACCTTATCCTTTTCATTAAAAAAATGTTTTTTGATTTCATGGTACACAATATACATTATAGATGTATTGATGTGCTTATTATGGTAAATCACATTGCTTTGAACAAAAAATACACGAATATAAAATTGAAGCTTTTGTATAGTTTTTCATAAGGAAAAATGATGCATCCTGTAGACATAAACACACTAGTGCATATTATTGTATCACACACATTGATGTGTATTACTATAGAAAAAGGCACCACTATACCTGAATTTTTTTAGAAACTTGTTTTAGTTTTAACATGAAATTATATACTTGGGTCTTGAGGACCTTATCATTATTGGAAAGAGGAGGGGCGAGGAAGTGCAGGTTTTGGTGGAGAGAGAACATGTGTCGGGGGCTACAATACCCCCTTTGTTGAATATGGCAACGACGACTCTTCGGAACCAATTTCCCGTGGAGAAGGACGGTGGAAGCAAGATCGACGAAGTCAATAGGGATGGGGAATGTAAGGGTAGGATATCAGGGCTGGGAGGTTTCCTCTTGAAAGCCCAATCCATCCCAACCATTCAGATCATATCTGACAATATTAGGGGAAAGGTTGAACTATGGAGGAAAAAGGCCCTGATTGGAAAATTTGTGGGGGTTTTTCCTTGTGAGAGAGATCTAGTCCACTGGATCAAGAGCACATGGAACCCTAAAGGCCATTATGATCTCCATTTAGGGTCTAATGATTTCTTTACTATAATATTCTCTAACTAGGAATATTGGGACAGGGTTCTTGAGGGGGGGCCTTATTTTTTCTTCTCGGCAGGGTTGTGTCTAAGACCTTGGAAAGAAAGATTCAACCCGAAAACAGAGGATATGACGATGGCTACAATATGGATCTATTTTTTTCCCCTTCCATGCAAGTATTGGGATCAAGAAATTTTGAAAGACATTGGTAGCTCGACAGGAGAATTTGTTAAGGTTGCAGAGCAGACCAAGTAGTATAGGTACATGACCTTTGCATGCATCTGTGTCTACATGGATCTATTGAAAGATCTTCTGGAGGAAATCAACCTGAACTGGGATGAGGAAGAATGGGTTCAGCCAATTGAATATGAAAAACTCCCATTTAGATGTAGACAATTCCATGAATATGGCCATTTTGGGAGAAATTGTCCGAAGCTAATGCAAGTACCCACCAATTCTAATCGCCCCCAAGAGGGTGAGCCGGATGGATAAGGGTTTACATAGGTTAAAAGTAGATGAAAGAACAATATGGGAGGGCTACCAAAATAAAGGAAGTAAAATCACAGGGAGACGACTATCAACAATAATCCCTTTCAGGTCCTAGAGGAGAAGGAGGAGGACTATGAGGAGGAGAGGAATAAGGCAAAGAAACCAGTGAAGAAAAATGAAGGATAGGGGCTATAGATAGGAAGCAGGGAAGAGCAGGAGGTCTAGAGTGAGGCAATGGATGAATATGGAGTGGAAGAAATGGAACTGCATGAACTAGATCTAGATGAGATTGAAAAGGAATGTTACAAGAAAGGTCAGGGTATGTCTCCCAAAGACAACTGGAACTACTCCAAGAAGCCATCATCACAACCAAAACACACCAACAATTGGGGATTGCTTCACATCCTCAGAAAGGAAGCAAAAGAAAACATGCGTAGGATGAGCTGAAAAGAGGAAGAAAGACAAACAAGCAACGGATTGCAGAGGTAGGAGTAAAGCTTGTAGAATCAGGTTAGTACCCGATGATAAGGGTGGATTTCTCAGAAGTAAATAAGGTTAGTCAATCAGGATAGTTTCCTAGAACATTAGGGGATGCAACCATTCCAGGAAAATAAATACCTTAGCTAGGAAGGTCAAACAGGAGAGGTCAGATGTTCTTTTTTTACAAGAAACAAAGTGTAGTTTCATAAGTAATGGAGAAGCTTGGGTAGAAGATTTGGAAAGGAAGCAGGGTTATGGCGACTGTTATAGCTGATTTTACCACACCTAGTGAATCACACTTGTATGGCCTTCCTTTATCCATCTGCAGACTCTTTGGACCCCATGGACCTTTTTTATACCTTTGATGTTTCCAAGATCATCCCTAAAAACATGCTTAAATGGCTATACGCGACTTTTAAACCCTTTATCACGTATATATGCGGGTTTGACCCCTAAAACCGTGTACATCGGGATGTGTGCAAACGGCCAAATTCTTTTGGAGTTTTCCTTGGCATGGATCTGACTCAATTGTCTCCTGGCCTTCCATATGCCTTGAGATTGCTCGGATTCGACCCTTCATTGCCCCATAGAAGAGCGATATAAGGAACCCTTTGGATACATTGAAGAATATGTGAGAATTGAGAGCAACAAAACTATAGTCTATTGTTGTCGGAACTTATGCTTGAGTATGCATCCCTTTGTCCCTTGGAGCACTTTGGTGTTCTTCCCAAGCTTGCCTTTTGCTTGTGAGCTTGCTATCGAGAGATGGAGGATTGAGGTGGTGGATTCCCAAGTGGGGGATTCAGTTTCTCTAATTCGCAGACGTGCCGACAGAGGTTGTATTCATTGTAATCTCTGATTTTATATTAATATAAATATCTTTTCCTATCCAATAATGTATGTTTGAATGAATATTTTATCCATGGATGATTTCAATTTCTTATACGTTGTTGATTATATATGCTAGAGTAGATCTAACACCAATATATATAGCATGCTTGTCTTTTTTACTGATTGTTGAGGAAATAATTTATCAATTCAAGATGGAGTTGGAAAGCTCAACGGGGATCTACTTCAACCATCCGGAATAAGGTATGAGTTTTGATCCTTTAGTGTTAGATATTTGATTTCTCTTGCATATTGGAAAGGATTAATTTCTGGAGTTAAGCTGTCTGTTGTGGTACCCCAAGACATAGGAATTTCTCTCCGTAACAGAATTGGCGACTCCGCTGAGGAGTTCCTAGTAGTTGTCCTTTTGGGGTTTTTTATCAGCATTCAATGACTTTGAATTTCTCTTATTTCTCTATTTCTGTGTCGGGTCTGGGGGCATGTATGCCTGGTAGTGTCTGATTGGTGTGAAGTTTGTCTCAGCTTGTCTGTTTTCCTTTGTTTTTATGCACTTTTCTTCCTGTACACGGGTTTTTAACTCACAGTCATGTATATACGCGGTTTTCACTGATATATCCGCGTACATACGTGGGTTTACTGTGAACAGTCGTGTATTCCCTTATTTTTTCCTTCTAGAGGAAGATTGATTGTTACTGGGTGAATTTTGATAATTGCTAAGTCTCCTTTGACACTGCTAGAGTCTGTATACACCTATGTTTCTGACTAGAGACATTTTTTTAGGGTAAATTTATTTTTTAAGAATTTTCTTGTCATTGCATTTTTTATTTTTGTTTTGGGATTAGTGCATTAGATTTCTTTTACCTTAGTACTTTGTGTGAGTGGTGTTTGAGTGTGCTTGCCGAGTCTAGGGGTAGTAGAATCATTCTTTTTCTTTAGTAACTCATTTTTGTTTCAAAAAATCCAAAAATATTTGCTTATTTGCATCATTATGCATTGCATTTTTGCATTTTGCATGGTACTTTCACTAGGTTTTGCTTTAAAGTATTAGTCATGACTTCATATAGGAACGATTGCACTTATCATTTGAAGAAAATTTTTGCATTTCATGTAGTAGCATACCCTGTTTTCATTGGACACAATGCATTTGCATTGATTGTTAGGTGTGCATTTTGCTTCATGTTGCGTCATAACACCATTAGTTGCATGGCCATCTACCTCTTTTGAGTAATAAATCCAAATAAAATCAACGCTTAATTAAAATGGATTACACCTTTTTCTTTTATAGGGTTCACCAACAAGATTAGGTTTTAGGGTCTTGGAATAGTTCATTGTTGGTAAATTCTCCAAGACCACTAAACAGCAACATGTATGTGTCTGTCCGATGAGAGTGTGAAATTCCTTGGTATAATTGGTGTTTCT
>LPNX010016479.1:23821-34020 GCA_001517045.1 Pseudotsuga menziesii | reverse complement strand
CTTGTCTCTTGTGATGTGCTTATGTTATTGCTGTGCTTGTTATTCTCTCAGTGAAAAGATCCTAACATAATGCTAGCTTAAATGTTGAAAAACTAACATTTCTCAGGATCCTCATCTCAAAAGGGAGTTAAGCACGAGGAAGTGTGAACAGTTATTGATTGGGATGACCCCTAGTCATAACTGAGTAGCACAGGAGATATTTCCAGGATTGTATTCGCATCTGGGGGCTCTTTCAAGAGTTTCAGGGTTTGCTACCCTGCCCATACGGTCAATCCTGCCTGCAACTGTCTGCCTGAGCATTGATTATATTCAGGTGACCTTAGTTGCATTACCTAGGATATCGAGGGGGTACTTTGCAGGGGTTATTTTGCAGGTGTGTCGGCCAGGTTGGGGTCAGACAGCACAGTCGCTTTACACATTGAAGCTGATGGCTACAATAATTGGGTACGTACCTCCGCTTATTTTGTATGGGAGTCTCAAGACTCTCCTAGGTGAGACATACTTGCTTCATTCAGGAGCTCACTTATCCTACCCTTGATTGTTTGTGTTTGGCTTTAGATTTTATTGGTGTATGCTCTATGCACTTTAGCTTGCTTAGGGTTTGCGTAATTAGAGAGTCTTTTATATTTTTGAGTCATTGTGGATTCGGGTGCGGCTCCTTGCCGTTCTCGTTGTTTAGCAGGACTTCCGCCTTCTACATCTCCTCCTCCTTTGGGAGAGAGAAATAGATGGTCCAGGCGAACTACTTCACACATTGATTCACACACGATGGGAGATCGTGAAGATGGTATTCCTGAGCTTTCTTCTCCACTTCGAGTGGATGACAGGGAGTTTACTCCTACCTATGACCCTTCACCTGATATGCCTGTGATTTCTGAGTTAGGTCCTGTAATTTCTGAGATAGGTACTTTCCATGATAGACCTACTCACTCTAGCTATGATCCCCCATTCACGGGTCAATGGTATTGGATGTCGGGCGATGAGACTCATTATGAACCCGTGAGCACTAGTTAGGGTAGTTATGGTATGTTTGGTATTCCCACACATGATTTGGGATTTCATGTCGAATCAAAGTTTGAGCCTAACACTACGCTTGGGGGAACTCCTATTCCTTACCATGCGGAGAGGTTTGGGACCACAAGTCATATTGCACCTTCCATCCCGGCGGTGGAAGCTACATCACATATTCCTCCTAGAACTAGGGTTAGTGATCATATTAGGATACCATATACAAGATGAGTGACTATAGGGAACACCATGTACATAATTTCACAAGTCCCTTTGTCCTCGGTTCCTTGTTCTTCGAATGTCATTCCTCCACCTCATTCACATGGTCCTTCAGGCCGGAATGTCGCTATGAGTCATGTCCATACTACTGCTACTCGTACAGTTGTGTCTCAAGTTCAAGTACCTCCTGTTGTTTTGGGGGGTCGTATCCCTACTTCTAGAGGTCATGTCATTACTTCTGAAGCCTACATTCCTACTTACGGAGTGTCTCATGGGACATCTCATGGGATGTCTTATTGACCTTATTATGGGATGCAATATGGACACGATTATTCACCTTATGGGTACGGGTATCAACAACCCGCTTACTCTCCTAATTATGGCTTTGTAGCCCCAAATAGTCAAGGTACACCACATTATGGTGCTTCCATGCCACCCTACACGGGTCAGATGGGAGGAGGGCATTATGGCCAAGGCCATGGTGGTTACGGTAATTAGACCTATGTGAACCAAAACTATCAGGGAGCAGTGCATTGACCTGCTCATCCTAGGCTCCCTTTTCTCACAACGCTAAATATTCCTGACTTGTCGAGACTAACGAACGATCATGTATCTCATGACCCAACTTGACCGGCTGTCCCTAATAAGCTTCCCTCGGACATACCCAAGTTCGAGGGCAAACTAGGAGAGGATCCGAGTGAACATGTTACTACATTTCACCTATGGTGCTCTTGCAATTCCTTACACAAATATTCGATCCATTTAAGGCTGTTTCAACGCACCCTTACAGGGCCTGCCACGAAATGGTATATAGAGTTACCTAGAGGGGCATTCGATTTGTTCAATGACCTAGCGATGACTTTTCTCAACCACTTCCAGCTACCAGTGCGTTATGACATTGGTACGGAACTCTTGTTGACATTTCGGCATGATAAAGCCACGCATATCTCAGACCATATCCAAGAGTGGCGTAGATGGAAGAGGTTGATTAAAGCCTTCATACTACCGGAGTTTCTCCTCGAGTATTTCCTTAAGTCGTTATTGCCTTATATAGCGAAGGATGTTTCTACATTTGGAGTTCAAAATGAGGAACAAACCATTTTTAGGGCGCAGGAATTGGACCTGATTTATGCTCAATCCAGTTTGTTATATGAGATCATTCCCAACGCTCCGCATTCTAGTTTCGACCCCAAAGTTAAACCTGGACCACATGCCGATGGCATTGTTGGTTGTGCAAGTGCTAAGCCTACGGATTCAGTTGTGCAACAGGTCATTCAATTTTCGATCATCCAATCTGCTTCGAGACAAGCCACGGCTTCATCTCAACCCACCCAAATGGTGAGTGTGCTTTCGGTGCAATTGTCGGACCAGAAGGGTAACCAACAACCCAGAAGGAATAGAAAGAAGGGTAAGAACAATCGTAAGGGTGGGAATAGGAATGAAAATGCTAATACTAATGACAAGAACACCCGAAATGCTGGGGGGACAAGCAATCTAAACATAATGTTTAATTTCCTTGCAAGTTATGTAAGGATGATCACCTCACTTACTTGTGCCCTTGTATCAATGAAGCCTTGAGATTCTTAGTGCAGGGCCCAGTTGTGCTGACCAACCCTTTACCTCATAATCAAAACATGAAATCAAGGACCCATGCTCAGTTTGGTGGTGATCAAGATCCGCCGGAGGCTAGTGGTCATGGTTGCATCAAAATTGTACGTGCTACAAAGGTTGTGACCCGTGCAAAGGACTATGGTTTGTCACAACCCGACCTAGGAAAGGAACCTGTTCCACCAGGGACTCCTTTGCGTATTGAAAAACCTATGGATAAACCTAAAGCTGCACCTCGCATTCCTAAGGGAGTCCTTAAGAATTCCGGGCATAGTCCTAATGCCCGAGTTGCCCAGAACTATTCTGTTGTTGAGGATTTGGGCCACACTCCTTGTGCAATGTCTGCACTAGAAGTACTTCAGAGTTGTCCTTTGCAAAGGAAGTCTTTGCTTTCATCCCTTGATGTGAATGATGATAATTCTTCCTCCATGATTAAATTTGAAACCGCAGGACTACAGCCTTGCTTGCCTTATTATGTGTCTCTTTAGATTCATGTACAATGTCTTAACATGATCGTCAAGCACACTGTGATTGACGAACGCGTTGCTGCTTCTGTGATGTCTTTATCATGTTGGAAGGGTTTAGGTTCCCCTGAGTTGTCTAAATCTGGTACCATGTTGACTACTTTTGATGGGAGATCATTTAGGCCGCATAGAATCCTTCCTTCCCTTAAGGTCTGTTTGGGAGGGAAGACCGTTGCGATAGAGGTCAAGGTGGTTGATGTGCCCCTTGACTATAACCTCTTACTGGGTAGGAATTGGATGTACAGTATGCAAGCCATATATTCTTCTCTATTTCATGTTGTATGCTTTCCATTTAATGGGAAGATAGTTACGATTGATCAAACGTCATTTAAGAATCCGTCGGTTACCGCATCTTCAGGAGCTTCGATCCCGATTGTAGAGCACTCTTAGTTGGCAACTGGGAGTGTGGATGTGGGCATGTATCCATCCCTTATGGGAAGATTTAGTTGTACTACACTGGTCCTTATGATAGGTTCTAGTTTCGGTTAGGCTTCGACATCTGTGATATTGGTGTCTTTTCACATGAACCACATGGAAGATCCTTGGATTCTTCCTACACCGAATACTTTGAGTGAGCCCATCGCAACAGACGTGTCATTTCCTGCAACTATGGTAGCTTATCAAGCTAATATTGGGTGTGTTGCAGAGCCTAGTCATTCTTCTTCATGGACGAAGGAGGAGGACCCGTATGTGCTTCCTGCATGGGCAGTTCAATCTTCTCACATGCATGATTGCCTTGATAGTGTTTTTCCTTCAGACGAAGCGATTATTGAGGCCATGTCAGGGGTTGAGCCACCTAGGGAAGAATTGCATCATAGATCTTATTTTCTTCCCGAGCTTGACCGCTTGGAGCGTGAGGACTTTAGGGAGGTTCTTAGTGAGAGAATTGGTAGTCCCATGGTTCCATTAAGCTCTCCTAGTCCGATGGCTGATGGGAGCATGGAAAATATATCTCCTACCATTCCTATCAATATCTCTCACGATCATGGCAAGATTGAGAATGTCTATATTGGGGTAGAATGTTCCCATGCTGAGATTCAAGAGTACACTGAGCTGTTTAAAGAATTTCATGATATCTTTGCTTGGTCTTACGATGAAATGCCAGGTATCGACCCTCACATTGTTGAACATGAGATTAAAACTT
This sequence comes from Pseudotsuga menziesii, assembly GCA_001517045.1. NCBI lineage: Eukaryota > Viridiplantae > Streptophyta > Pinopsida > Pinales > Pinaceae > Pseudotsuga > Pseudotsuga menziesii. Next base: position 29,517 of record LPNX010016479.1, on the reverse strand, counting down.
ATCCCAATGCTAAGCCTATTTGACAATGCTTGCGTGCAGTGAATCCTAGGAAAGCACCCACGATTAAGGCAGAGATAGAAAAAAATGTTGAAATCTGGTTTTATCTATCCCGTTCCCTTGACGGAGTGGGTTTCAAATCTTGTTCCGGTGGATAAGAAGCAGGGAGTGATCCATATATGCATTGGTTTCCGTGACTTGAATCGTGCTGTCCTAAAGACAATTTCCCCAAACCATTTATTGATCAAAAGTTTGGATGAGTGTGTGAGTAGTGAAGTTTTTTCCTTTATGGATGGCTTTTCCAGATACAATCAGATACAAATTAAACCTGAGGACCAACATAAGACTGCATTTATTTTTCCTTGGGGAACCCTTGCATATTGAAAGATGCCTTTTGGCCTTAAGAACACTGGAGCCACTTTTCAGCGGGCTATGACCTTGATATTCCATGATCTCAAATCAATTATTGAGGTATTTTTGGATGACCTTCCTGCTCATTCTCGTATGAGAATGCGTCATTCCTATCATTTGAGATTAGTGTTCGAAAGGTGCCGCCATTATTTGGTCAGGTTAAATCCTCACAAGTGCATCTTTTGCATGAATTTTGGTCGCTTATTAGGGTTCATTGTCTCCAAGGAAGGTATAAGAATCAACCCTTTGAATGTAGAGGCAATACTTCAGTTGTCTCCCCCGAAAAACATTAGACATCTTCAATGTTTGCAAGGCATGGAAAACTTCTTATGGAGATTCATTGTCAACTTTGCCAATTTGACTGGAGCCTTTATGCATCTTTTGAAAAAGGACACCACCTTTTGTTAGGATGAGCGATACCAGGAGTCCTTTGATGTGCCTAAACGAGCCTTAGCATCGACCTCGGTGATTATTCCACCTGACTATAGCTGTGACTTTCTACTTTATGTGGCCGTGTCCATGGAGACGATTGGTATGGTTTTGGTTCAAGAGGATGAGGAGCTCCAAGAGCATGTCATATACTACTTGAGCCAAAACCTTATTGATGTGGAGGTCCATTATTCCCATGTTGAGAAGCTTGCCTTAACTACCGTACGTGTGGTTCAATGGTTGAGACATTATATTCTCCTTCACCAAACCTTGGTTGTAGCCCATGTCAGTCCATTTCAATTCATCCTCACTCGAAGGATGATTGGGGGAAAGTATAATAAATGGATTTTCATCTTGCAAGAATTCAATCTCGAGTTTGTTTCGGCAAAATCAAAGAAATTGTTAATTTTTGCGGAGCTTATATTGGATTTCCCAAGCGAGGAGGAGGAGATAATTTGGGAAGATACGTTTGTCGATGAGCACATCTTCTTAATCTCATCCTTTTATCCATGGTATGGAGACATTATCATATATTTACAAACATTGAAGGTCCCTACTCACCTCTCAGAAGATGAACAACGACGATTACGTCACATATCCAAGAATTACCTCATAGTGGATAACACCTTGTACCGCCGTGGGGTAGATTCCATTTTACGTCGTTGTTTAACTCATGAGGAGGCTTAGCTTGTGTTGAATGATTTCCATAGAGGGGCATGTGGTGGTCATTTATCTGGGCTTTCTACAGCCCAAAAAATATTAAGAGCGGGTTAATTCTAGCCATCGATCTTTAAAGATTGTGTAGATGCGGTCAAGAAGTAACACCCTTGCCAAGTGTTTGCATGCAATATGCGCTCGCGACTTGCCTCGTTACATCCCATCATCACTGCCAGTCCCTTCACTAAGTGGGGGCTTGCTTTCATGGATTGCAACCCAGCTTCAACTGGGGGTATCATCATATCATAGTGGTTTTTGACTACTTCACGAAATGGGTTGAGGCTATGCCTATAGTTAAATTCGACGGTCAGACAGCCACACACTTCGTATTCAACCAGATTATTACTTGGTTTGGTATTCCAAAGGATCTTGTCACTAACCATGGAAAGCACTTTCAGAATCATATGATGGAAGAGTTGGCCTCAAAGTTAGGGTACAAGCAAGAGCATTCCTCCTCTTACTACCCTCAAGCGAATGGACAGGTTGAAGCAGTGAACAAATCACTCAAATCCATTCTCCAATGAACCATCGCACAAAGCAAGATGAATTGGCACATTATGTTATATCCTTCTTTGTGGGCTTATATAACCACTGCTAAGACTGCCATGGGTCTTTCTCCATATCAGCTTGTACATGGAGTGGAGTCGGTATTGTCGATTGAGTGCAAGATTCCTTCTTCGAAGCTAGCCATAGAGCTCTTACCAGACACTTCCCCATTGGAGGAGCATTTGGTCCACTTAGAGCAACTTGATGAGCAGTGTCGAGATGCCTTGGTGGATCTATAAGTGAATAAGCATCGTGTTAAGGTCTAGTATGATAAGTCTGTCCGTCCAAGGAGGTTTAGTGAGGGATATTTGGTCATTTTATGGGATCAACCAAAAGAACCCTTGGGGGCAGGAAAGTTTAATCCCATGTGGTGTGGTGCTTACGTCATTAAACCTGTATTAGAGAAGGGTGCTTATGAGTTAGTGGTTTATGAGGGAACAGCCTTGGCGGAGCCTAGAAATGGGCTCTATCTTAAAAAGTACTATGCATGATTTCCAGCTAAGGCTGACTATTGTATATTATTGTACAATTTTGCATAGGTAGGTCTTTTCATTTCTTTTGGGCAGATGTCAATGGAATCTTCCACCTTCATAGGATTCATGGATGGTGCGAGCCGTCACACTCAACACTCAGCCTTTGTTTCTTAGGCGATTTATACTCCTACGGGTCAAGTATTGTCTTCAGGAGGCATATGTTTATGGCCCTCTTTGAACAATGTTGTTGAGTATAGTGTCGTTATCGAGCTTCTACGGGATGCCATTTCACATGGTGTTCTCTCTCTTGAGGTACGTCTTGATTCAGAGTTATGAGTGTCACAGCTTAATGGTTTGTACTATGTCAAGGATCCGACATTATTAAGAAGATTCTTACGTGTGAGATTGTTAGAACGACAATTTAACAATATAACATACATACATGTTCCAAGAATTAATAATCAAGTTACTGACTCATATGCTAACTATGTGTTAGATTGGGATTTGTCTCATAGACAATAAGCTCATCACAAACATAAATTTTTACACATGTAAATAAATAAATTGATCATCATAAAAGTTTTTTATAAACATCCAAAATGTGGTAATACATAGTGTCATAATACAAAAATAGGGCTCTCGAGCCACCAAAATATAAATACATGGTAGTACAAAATGTATCACTCCCAGGTATCTAAGCTTGTGGAGGAGGAGGGGGGTTGTGGTCGTGGAATGTCACCACGGCTCTAGCTAGTCATCGAAATAGCCGCACCCATGCTCGTGGTACACCCACCATCTGGTGCTGCATGGCCTCAGGAAAGTCCTCAACTTGCGCCATGGGTACTCTGTGTGTTAGCCTCACAAAGTTGGTATGAATGCTTTGGAGCATTCGCTCTGCATCCACACCCGTAATGTCATCCTCTCTTCCCCTCTGTCTATGATGAGGGAAGCCTTTAGGCCACTGTGGTCCTACATCTGCATGCATATGATAGGATGTCACTATGTATTGTCACCCAAAAACATGTCTTTTGATTCCACATAATCCGAAAACAAAAAAAATTAAATAACTCAAAATTTTTAAAGAGGGTCAAGGTTCGTTACCAATGTCACCATATGCCGATCCTGGTGGTAGCGGCATGTCGGGGTCTCCTCGAAATTATATCCCTGCATAGGGGTAATTTTCGATGGCAACTATCTATCGTCTCCACCATGGAAAGAAATCAGCTGGATAGGGGTTGGACACCCTACCTATTAATATTGCACATTGATCTAGGAACAAATAATCAATCTCATCAAGAAATAATCAACAAATAACTCAGAAATGGTGTTAATCGGAACCATAATGGTTTTCTCTCTGTATATTCAATAAACAATGAATAGTTACAATAACAATGTCAAGCAATAGCTTGAATCAATAAGCAATTCGAATACCTAAGGAGGTCATTCAAATTCAATGAGTGAGTCTAGCTTAACTGATTGTAAGCCATTGGTTCACACTCAGTTAACCACTTGACCAAAACCCTAACTGAAGTCGGAGTGCAATAAATGACTAAATCTCAACTGAAAGAGATCAAACACGTGTCATAGCAAGCCAACCATCAAGTGCTAGTGATTCAATGACTTCAATGAACCCCGATGAGGTTAACTGAAGCTGAACTGATCATCAGAAGTTGGTGGAGGTGCCCCTGTTGACTCCAGATCATTAAATAATAATAAATAATCATTAAATAATATATTTAATGAGAGGAGGCACCTTAACTTACTGGTTGAACTGATTGTAACCACCAGTTAGCAATTAGGTGCATTAATATCACTCAGATCACCCCTGGAGTGCTCCAGTTAGCCTCCTTGACTGTAGGAGAAGGCTAAGTTAGCCTCCTTGACTGTAGGTAGGTGTGGGTGTGACTGGATGATGTCAATTAATGCTCCACTGATGTCCATTAATGTCAATTATACTTAGGATAGTGGTTTAACTAGGCCAATTTGACCAAAAAGAGTGTGTATGGTGGTAAATGTCTCCAACACCCCCCCTTAAGCTATACTCAGGAAGAATTAGAAAACATAAATGCATAAAAATGCTAGGGCCCCAGTAACAAAGGCCATAGGTCACCCTGTACAATAAAGTAACTGCTTAATATAACCAAGGAAACGGGGAAAACCTCATAGGAAAAATACCCCCCCTCAAACTAAGCAGTAAATCAAGAATTGGTTCTTCTATGCAGCAGTATCCTAAGACTGTGCATGTGAACCTATGAATCCAAACTAAATGAATATGTCTGGATTAGTCTTCCACTTTGGAAGAAGAACAATGCACTCAACTGAATCAGAAATATAAACAGCTGCACGGTGAAAACTGGACCCATGTAGAGTAGCTAAAATCATCTGAAGAAAGAGCAAAGGTTCTTGAGGATTCGAACCATGTGTGGAACACTCAAGAAATTGATATTTTGTAGCCTTGAACAGAAAACCATGAGTGGTAAAATCAGCCCCAATTTTTAGGAGCAAGTGTCCAAGCAGATGCAGAATGTCTTCCTCTTTACTACTTCTATGAGGAGATGAGCATGTGACCAAAGGTAGAGAATCCCTGGGACTCTGGAGAGAGAATGCTTGAGATCCATAATCTGATATAGCTACATAAATAGCTAATGATTCACAAAATAAAATATCAGCAACCTCATACACTAGTGGAAAATGAGAGATTAGTGACCAAAAAAATGACCAAAATCCGCATATCAATGACCACTTTTGGTTTGGTGATCGCTGGTGGCTAATTTACGGTCTTTTATTACGTGACCAAAATTGGTCATTTTTATTTTGGTCATTTATAGCTTGTCAGTTGGTCATTAATTTGGTCATATATTTGCTCATTGATTTGGTCATATTTGAATCAATGACCAAATATATGACCACATTTATGACCAAATTAATGACCACATGGCAAACTAGAATATGACCAAATTTGGTCGCGTATTAAAAGACCGCAAATTAGCCACCAAAACTGCTTTTTGGTCATTGATATGCGAATTTTGGTCGTTTTTTTGGTCATTTATATCTCATTGTTTGGTCACGTGTCTCTCAATTTTTTGTTATTTTATATATGAATTTTGGTCATTAATATCATTT